>JABUQX010079493.1:0-10000 GCA_015478945.1 Trachelipus rathkii
ATATTAATAATAATAATAGTAATAATAATAATAATAATAATAATAATAATAATAATAATAATAATAATAATAATAATAATAATAATAATAATAATAATAATAATAATACAATAATAATAATAATAATAATAATAATATTAATAGTACTATTAAAAAAGAATAAAATATGTAATAATAAATAAATAATAATAAATTAATTAATATTATTCATAGGGATAAGAATTAGTGGTGGTAGTGATAGAGCCACTGGTAATATTGAGAAAGGTGCTATTATTTATAAGGCAAATAAATATTAAGTGCAAAAGTGCAGTGCAGTGAAATTATCATAATGGAATATATAGTCTTGGCTATTTTGATATCTAACAATTGTATTAATGATACATATATTTTGTTTTTAATATTATTGTCTTTATATTTAAGGTCCTTTGATACCTCAAATAAATGATATGACTGTGAATTAGAATAACCATTTATTTTTATTATTTTTATAATTTTTATAATTTTTTTATAGAATTTAACAGGAATCTTAGGAAAGTGCATGTAATCCTTTAATCTCATTAATTGTAAGTTTGTATAATCTTTATATAATTTAATAGAAATTTCAGAGATATATATATATTTTGACAGTTAAAATAGATATATAAAATGAACACTCCTAGTCACATAGGGCCAGTTTACAAATGTATTATTTTATAAAGTTTTATTTTATTTTATAATGATGTATCCGTATTTTATTTTATTTTATTTTTGTTTTATTTCATTTTCTTTTCTTTTATTTTCTCGTTTTAAATATTTACTAAGTCTTCACAAATATGTTTATATCTATTATATTTGGGTATAGCTGTATTTAGTATTTTTGAGTACTTTTTACTTATTTTATTTTTTTATTTAAATTTTATTTTATGGTTTTATTTTATAATGACTTTATCCATATTTTGTTTTATTTTTTTTACTTTTGCTTATTTCATTTTCTTTTTATATTTTCTTCATTTATTTATTTATTGTCTTATATATTTAATATGTATTCATAAATATGTTTGAACTTTATTATATGTATGTATATATTTATTTTACTTTATTTTACCTTATTTTATTTTGTCTTATTTTTGTTTCATATGTATATTATTTTTATACTATATAATCATTTACTTTTATTATAATCATTTACTTTTATAGTTTTATTTTAATCTCTTATATTAATTTTATGATTTAAATACAAAGATTTTTTTTTTACATCAAAAATATTTGTTAAGTGGTGCCGATGTAAATTTTATTTTATTTCATTAATTTTTATTTTATTGTATTGTATCTTATTTTACTTAACTTTATTTTAGTTTGTTTTATCGCTGTCTCATATGAACCACATAGGTACCATATTTATATATTTTTATAACATAATTTTATTTTATATATATCCATATGAACATATATACTTATATTTTTATCTATTATAATAATCTTATGATTTAAATACAAAGTTCTTTAAATAAAAACATTTGTTAAGTGGGGCCGATGTTAAGGCCATGCCACGACCTTGTATAAATAAATAAATAAATTACTGTGTTCATATATATATTTTTAATTTTATAATTCTTTTATAGTTAATTCTTAATTGTTTAATAAGCTGTGTTTATGATTCATCGTGTATATACCCAGAGTTTAATATATATTTATACCATAACTTAATAATATTCTGTGCAGATAGTTCATTTGTGTTATCTATCATAATCCTACCTGCTTGCAGACTGAGTCCAGCCTGTCTAGTTTTCCTAGAGGAGACTGATTTTTCAGCTCTGTATGAATTTATAACTTTTTTTCCTTTTTCTTTCAGTAGGAGTTTATTTTAAAACCTCAAAAACAATAGGAAACTAATTTTGATTGCTTAAATTAAAAAAAAAAGAAAATGGTGTCTGAGGAAGAATTGGCTAAGTAATTTAATAATTTAGTTGTACATTTACGCCTACTTTTATGTGCTAAATTGGCTAATTGTTAAACTTGCTTTCAGCATGCTTATTTTTATTTTGTATTGAAAGGCCTTGTAATAGTTGTAATAGTCAAGCTTGACTCAGCCAGCTGGGATTTTGTTTCTATCAAGAAATGTAGAGTGAAAGCATTCTTTTAAGAGTACAATGGTAATTGTTGATTTCAAGTCAATCAGTTGATACATAGATAACTCATTTAAATAATTTTTGATAGATTTTTTTTTTTTTTACGATTCTTAATTTATCCTTTGTAACTTATTTTTTTTTTTCAAAAAATATATATTTACAAAGTTTAATTTTGTACAAAACCTTATGTTTATACAAGAAACTAAATAGGTTTTGTTTATTTTCACATAACATAAGGAAGGAATTTAGATTATGCTCATATGCATTATATAATATAGAGCAATCATCAATACTATGACTACAAGATGACATGAAACATACTAACAATGGCTGACAACTTTTTACTAGAAAAATAAGCTTGTCCTTTATTTTATGAATGCAATGTTGCCACATAGTTTTTTTTCTTAAATATATATATATATATATATATATATATATTATATATTATTATATATATATATATATATATATATATATATATATATATATATATATATATATATATATATATATATATATATATATATATATATATATATATATAGTTTGGTCTTTGCAGATATATGTGGCAATGTCTGTTTGGTCTTATAATAGTACAGTCAAAAAACTCTGTAGTGAGGAAAAATAGTTTAAAAAAAATCGATTACCAAAAAAAATATTGAGATTTTGACTGACTGACCAGAAATCAACTATTACCAGAATAATTGTTAAAGCATAACTATAATTAATGTATACATATATTCTTTCAGCATATTATATTTTAAGCTTTTTATTTAATTTTTTAAAACTTTAAATTCAAACTTCAAGTTACTAAAGTTTTTGTGAATTGAAAATTAAATAAGGCTTATGAAAAATGCAGTCATTCATATTCTTTTTCAGGAAAAGATATTGGGTATTAGTCAGCTTCATAACAATCACAGAGATTTTACCCTACAGAAACTATGAATACAATATAATTAGAGATGGTCTATTAAACTTAAACTTAACTTGTACATTAAAGTTAAAGTTTTTACTATAATTAGTAAAGATACATGAGCCTATTCTTGAACTAAATGAGTGAGTCTCATCTGTTTTTTATAATATTGAAACTGGCAGTATAGCTAATGGGTGACAACCTAACACATAATAATAATTTCTGATTAAAATTACTTATGTTTGTATTTTGTTAAAGATAGAAATGCATGGCACAATATAACCCATGAGGATTGATGAATATTTTATTTGAAAATGTATAATTTTAATCAAATTGTGTTTGTCACCCATTGGCAACCCTGCCAGTCTCCTTTGCTTTCATAGTACCATTATATATATATATATATATATATATATATATATATATATATATATATATATATATATATATATATATATATATATATATATATATATATATATATATATATATATATATATATGTCTATGTGTGGACCACTTTTAGGTATAACTTGGTTCCCTAATGCACTTTAAATTTTTTTTTGAAATCACGGCCCTATAGTCAAGTATAAGCACACAAAAATAATAATGTAAATTCTAATAATAAAAGTTTTATTAAAGTTTGAATAACGCCGAGTCAGCCTGACCGTGGAGGGGGGTGAAGCGGACCACCATTGAGAGGTGACTCGGACCATCTGTTTAAATTCCTCTTTTACGTACAGACATCTTTTATATTTTACTTTATAATAATTATTTATCATATTAAAATTGTAATAAGTAATAAAAAAAGGTAACTATTAATGATAAATATAATATAATCTAAATAAGGTGGTCCGAGGAATACGCCCCAAAATTTTGACTTTTGACGCTGAAACAAGTTGTTGGCGAACAAATCCCCCTTCTTCATGGATTTTCACTTAATATAAGTAACTTATTACATTTAAATTAATTATAATGCACAAAAATGTCAATAATAAGATGTAAAATACGAAACAATGAGATCCGAGCCACCTCTCCATCAATTTTTACGGCGGGGTGAATTGGACCGTTAGGCCCCGTTTTTGCCACTAATACTGCTTTGATCAAAAATTTACTTTGCCAGTTTAAGCTAACATACTCGAGTGTATCCACTGAAAAATAATTAAAATCGATCCACAATTTTTCATTTTATAACGTTAAAAACTCACATTTTTCAAAAGTGAAGTTCTATTGAAGGAAATTTTGTAATCCTAATTTCTAACATTTTTTAAAAATATAAAAACTTTCAGAATTCAATGATCTAAATAAAACTTGTAGTACTACCGCTGGCTATAAAATGAGCGAAATTTTTTTTTATTATTATTATTTTTTATTTTATTTAGAGGACCGAATCACCCCTCCTAAAGAGGCGGCCCCGGTCACCCCGTCTCGATATATATATATATATATATATATATATATATATATATATATATATATATATATATATATATATATATATATATATATATATATAATATATATATAGTATATATATATATATATATATATAGAGTATATATATATCCTTCGTCATCTGGGGGAAAAAGGCTCATTTTTAGGTTTTAAGAAAATAGTAAGGTTGAAATTCCATTTTATTTTTTTAACTAAAAATAAATAAAATAAAAAAAACATTATTTCCATACCAATACTTTGCTAAAATAAGAAAAAGAAACTTGCATTACAAATATAGTTATTTTGAACTTTTACAAAAATAGATGTAAAAATTTGTTGTGGGGTAAAAGGGTTCACTAACTTTTAAATATACTATGGCACATTTAAACCTTCGAACTCTTGACTTTTAAAATAAAACATGGTTAAGAATTTTCGAAATTTCATGTAATTGGACACAACTTATGTCCACAAAAATTTTGGGGGGGCATAAAAGGGTTCACCAACTTATACCTAAATGCATTATCTCACATTTAAACCTTCAAAGTATTTACTTTCAAAATAAAATGTACCTTTACAGAGGTCATGCTTAAGAATTTTATAATTTATAAAGAAATTTAGAAATTTATAAAGAAATTTAGAAATTTATAAATAGCTACCGGTAAATTTAAAAATTTATAAATAAATTTATAAATTTACAAAGAAATATAGAAATTTATAAAGAAATTTAGAAATTAAATTAAATTTAGAAATATAAATTTATAAATTAAATAAATTTATAAATAGCTATAATATTAAATTTAAAATAATATTAAATTATAAAATAATATTAAATTTATAAAAATAATTATTATTATTTATAGTTATGGTAAATTTACATATTTAAGTCGGTTGCTTAGCATTTTGTCTTACGTCGATAAGACGTAAATTTCACGCATTTTTAAGAACGGTTTCTCGTGCCAAAACGACCACACGAATTCTTATTCTTATAACTTGTTTACAAACATTACAAAAATCATAATCAGTGTTTGAATGATGTCTTCGGTGGAGGATATCTCTTCTCTCTCTCTCTCTCTCTAGTATATATATATATATATATATATATATATATATATATATAGTTATATATATATATATATATATATATATATATATATATATATATATAGTATTTGTTACAAAAAACAAAAACAAATGAAAAGTGCATCATTGTAACAGATCTTTTCATCAAAAATTGGCAAAGCTGAAAAAGCCAAAACGGGCCTACTACGTAGTGAAAACATTATCATTGCAGTTTTTAATGAATATTCGAAGGATAATTTTAAAATTGTGAATATCACGCAAATATTTGACATAATCTCACCACTCTTAAAGTCATTAAATTGATTCCATTTTAAAAAAAGAGAAAAATAAAAGAAAAAAATTTCTACGACTGCTTTCTGGCATCATTTCCTTTGTTTACATTTTTCGTATTAGAATTTTTCGGTAAGACAGCGAAATAGGAATCTTACGAATTTGTCAATATTCTGACAAGCAGAGAATATTCTCAAAATTTGTAATTTGACAAAACGAATTGATTTTTTGGAGAACGTTCTTATTTTTT
Source organism: Trachelipus rathkii (assembly GCA_015478945.1). Taxonomy (NCBI): domain Eukaryota; kingdom Metazoa; phylum Arthropoda; class Malacostraca; order Isopoda; family Trachelipodidae; genus Trachelipus; species Trachelipus rathkii. The sequence goes on from JABUQX010079493.1 coordinate 6,055, forward strand.
CAGAATCAGAATATTAAGTAAAACGAAACGGCTTTACCAAAACAATTGAAATAGCCAATTTAAATACAAAAATACATTTCTAATATAGGTGAATCCCTTTATCCCTGATATATAGTGGAAACTTTACCGTTTTCAAAAATGTTCTTTCTTAAAAGGTGTTAATCTAAATATTAAGATCATTAAAAAAACATGCCTTATATTATATTTTTCAATTTTTCTGGCCAGATAATGATAAATTGCTGCTGAACTATAATAAAAATAAAAAAAAAATTGGAATTCCCTAAAAAACGGTATGAAAATTAAAATTTTTTTTTTTTTGAGTTTTAATGTCACATATTAAAGTTAAATTTATAAATAATATATTCAAATTAAATGTTTGAAAAATACTGTAACTTTTTTACAAATATGTATATTTTCAAATATCACCATTTTATATCTATTCAAACATTTTTAAAACTGCTGAACCCTTTTCCCCCGACTGAACCCTTTTCCCCCTGATGACGGTATGTGATTTAGTTAAGAGTTATATATATATATATATATATATATATATATATATATATATATATATAAGTATATATATATATATGTATGTTATATATAGGTATATATATATATGGGAAAGTTCTATATTTTAACAGTTTTTTTCAGGTTCAAAAGATTTAAGTTTTAAGGAAATTTTTAGCGGCAAAGCTTCAATTATGCCAGAAGCTTCTATTTCACTAAAGAATTTTCTCTTAAAAAAACTTAACTTAACTTAACTTTTTTTTGAACTTAGAAATTTTTCAGAAAATATGAACTGCTTCTCAAATATAGAACAATACCATATAGCTGTCAAGGGTGACCTGGCCCTTTAGGGAGTATTCGGTCCACTGCAAGAAAATAAAAATAATAAAAAAAAAAAATTTTTCAACATTTTATAAATCCACGCTTTAGTACTACAAGTTTTATTTAGATCATATTTAATTCTCTAGAAAGTTTTTATATTTTTAAAAATGTTAGAAAAATTAAGGTACAAAATTTCCTTCAATAGAACTCTTTTGAAAATGTGTTTTTTTAACTCGTTATAAATGAAAATGTGGATCATTTTAATTATTTTTTCAGTGGATACACTTGAGTATGTTAGCTTTAAACTGGCAAAGTAAATTTTTGATCCAAGCAGTATTAGTGGCAAAACGGGGGTTTAACTCTGGTCCGATTCACCCCCGCCAAAAATTGATGACCCATTGTTCGTATTTACGATATTATTTGACATTTATTATTTATAATTAATTTAAATGTAAAAAAATTTACTGATATGTTATGAAATTTTTTTAAAAATGAAATTTTTTAATAAAAATGTGAGTTAAAAAAAGTGTCAAAGTGGTGAATCGGACCACCTTATTTATATTCATTTTATTTATCATTATTGACATTTTTATTACTTATTACGAATTTTAATATGATAAATAATTATTATATTAAGTAAAAATTAAAATATAAAATTGAAATTATACGTAAAAGACGAATTTAAACAGATGGTCCGAGTCACCCCTCGATGGTGGTCCGCTTCACCCCTCCACGGTCGGGCTGACTCGGCGTTATTCAAACTTTAATAAAACTTTTATTATTAGAATTACATTATTATTTTTTTGTGCTTATGCCCGACTATAGGGCCGTGATTTACAAAAAAAAATTCCAAAAGTGCATTAGGGGAGAGTCGGGAGACCAAGTTATACCTAAAGTGGTCCACGTCACTCCGCCCGACGCTACATAGTTGTGAATTTGTCATTTTTTAAACCTACATAAATTGAATTGTGTTTTTATGTTGTTAAATCTACTTCACTTTTTATATTTCAGCTCTTCTCTAAGTATATTAGGTACAATTATGGCTTCCTATTTTGATGATATTTGTTGGGTCGATTAAATCAAAAATTGATACTTATGTTATCATCGATACATAAAATCAATATTGGTAATATATATAGTATATATATATATATATATATATATATATATATATATATATATATATATATATATATAGTATATATATATATATATATATATATATATATATATTATATGTAAATCAAATGTCCCAAATGGTTTTGAGATTTATAGAGTACGAATAGATTTGCGAATAAATGTCCCTAAAGTACTCATTTTTGGGGATTTATTGTTTTTTGGGGTATTTCATAACGAATGCCCACAGGTAGTCCGCCCCGATGTCAGGAGTCGGCCCTCGGCCTCTAGGGTGGACTACGGGACTAATCCTCTGGGATGGTCTCCGAACCCACTTTGTCTTTTGCGTCGCTGTTCCTCCGACTATCCTCCGGGTTTGAAACGCCCCTCTCTGCCACACTGAGCCCCTAAAAAGGGCAAATACTCATTTTTAGGGGCTCGTTGACTGCTGTCCGCAAAAGTAGCCCTAAACTTTACTGATCCACTGTGCCGTAAAACTAGCTCTAACTTTTACTGGAAGACTGTTTAGTAGCTGCCGAAGATTATATATATATATATATATATATATATATATATATATATATATATATATATATATATATATATATATATATATATTGATATATATATATATATATATATATATATCACAAGTAGTAAACCAGTCTACAACTTTTTTGACTAAAATCAACGTACATTGATGCCTTTGCTACTGTTACATGTTGTACAAAATAAAACAATGCTAAAAAAACCTAGCAAACTCCAAACTTACGCTGACAACTCCACTTAACATAACCGACGAATACAAAGTTTGAACCAATACTGATCCGATGTTTTGTTAACAGTGTTGCCAATTCAAAATATCAGAAGGTACTAGATTTTATTAAAAAAAAGTAAAAATGCCAATATTTGATGAAAAAAGCAATAAATAATAAATAAGCAGTAAAATTTTGCACTAAAGTAATAAATAATAAATAAGCAATAAAAGCAGTAAAATTTTGCTCTAAAGTAGCAATAAACGCACTAGATCTATTGCAAAATGCACCAAATTGGCAACACTGGTTTTGTATTTTATCATATCTAATCCAAATAATCGATTTACAACTAATCGATTTAATATTACAATATCAATGTATCGTTAATTCCCATAAAATATCGAGTGGACTTAGTTTTTATTTTTCTGCTGCCGAAAGATAAAATTAAGATATATATATATATATATATATATATATATATATATATATATATATATATATATATATATATATATATATATATATATTAAGAGCATATATATATAGTTATATATATATATATATATATATAATTTAGAATCATGTATTTCGAAAGACGCCTTTCTAAGTTCAGAAAGAAAAGTTAAGATAGTTTAAGAAAATTTTTATAAAGCCTGAAATTATGCCAGAAGCTTGCCAAAAGAATTTTCTTAAAAACTTAACTTAACTTAACTTTTCTGAACTTAGAAATTTTTTTGAACTTAGGAAAATTTTTTCAGAAAATATACACTGATTCAAATCTAGAATTGTCACTATATATATATATATATATATAGTATATATATATATATATATTATTAAGTTATATAATATATATATATATATATATATATATATATATATATATATATATATATATATATATATATATATATATATATATATATATATATAGTAATAGAGGCTGAAGATGATCTACTTAGACCAAAATTTTTTACTGTGGTTTCTGTCTAGGTTATTAGGTTTTTACTAAATAGCGTATTGCTAAAGCTTCTGGCATAATCTCCAGAAACTTGGCCACTAAAGAATTTTCTAAAAACTTAACTTAACTTAATTTTTCTGAACTTTAGAAATTTTTTTAAACTTTGGAAAATATTTGGTCTCAAAATGTGTGGGTCAGTATTACCATATATATATATATATATATATATATATATAGTAGCAGCATATATATATATATATATATATATATATATATATAGTATATA
>JABUQX010079493.1:15000-35000 GCA_015478945.1 Trachelipus rathkii
TTACATCCCACAATTATATTACACACACACACCAAAAAGTTAATTTTAATGGTAACTAAATTTCTTTGATTATTAATTGTAGTAAATCATGCAGAAGAGAAGATAATTTCCCTCTAGGTTGAGGCCGATTAATAACTACTAGGTCAGTTTTGCTTATTTCTTCATTTCGTTCTATCCCGATTTACTTACATAGAATTTTTTGTGTTGTGAAAATATTTTATTAATATTATAGCATTCATATTTTTTTTCAGGCGCCGTTGTATCAAATCAGGTAAAGGACAAGAAAAGGAAGTTGGTAAGACAAACCAAACTCGAACAGTATGAAGAGGAATTAAAAGAAAGAAAAAGATACAAGAAACTCTATATTAAGGCGTCAACGAAGACAAAAGATGATAAATTAAGTTCAAAGACGAAAACTAGTGTAAAATGTAATGAAAAAGACGAATCGAAGTCTGTAAATGGGGTTGCTTGGAATGATGATGACGAAGGCGACGAAGGACTTAATATATCGTGTTCAGTTCCTTTGAGGGAAAGAAGCAAAAAATCATTACCACCCAAATCTGGCAATAGTTTGCAAAGAAATATAAGTTTTGTAAAAGAAAGTAATAATGATAAATTTGGAGTAACATAAAGAAGTTAGCAGCGGTGATTTCGTGTTATCTCCTAATTGTGCAGTTTATCTTAAAAATTCGAATGTCAATATTGAATTTAAAAAAAAAATGGAACATCCATTGTTTCATTAGGACTTTGGTCATTTACCTATATATTTTGTATAATACTAAAAAAAAGTGTACAAAATGTCCAATTACCCATGTAGAAGCTTTTTAAATTTTTTGGTAGTTTGTTTTTATAGCATGCTTGGATAAATTTTATTATACGAATGATAAATATAAACGCTGAATATTTATTGAAATAGGTCCCGAGAAATAACTGAAATGTTTCATGCTTTCTCTAGAGTTGTAGAAATAAACAAAACCATGTATTTTTTTTTATATATCTTTGGATATTTACGTTACAAAAAATGTGTACAATATCCAGGTGACAGACATTGCTGACTTAAAAGCAAGAATCTATATAAAAATAAGTTAATTGTAATGAAAATGCTGGAGCATACATTGCAGAATTTGGAATATCTCGACTGGATGTTTTGAAAAAAATTTACTAATTTCAGTATAATGTATTATTTGGCCAGGCCAATTTTACATAGTATTACACTTGCATTATTCCTGTTTTGTATATATATATTCCTACACTTTATCGCAAATATCACAAGTTCAACTCCTCTCCTCAAAACATAGATATGATTTGTCTTGACATACACTTATAACCTTAAATCGTAATGAAAATTGAGAAATTTTAGTGATATCTTGTCAAAACAATCGAGATAACTCTCTTTTTATACTCATTGAGCATAAAGATAACTCTTATATTTTGTATTATAATTATATCCGTTTATTCTTGCTCGAGTTTTATTTTGTGGGATCTGTGAGATATAATTGTTCATCTCACTACATCTATCTATTAATAGAGTATTCAAAGTAGAAATTAGAAAAAGGCCGCGAAGGATGTACATGGAAAGAATTCTATTATTATATTTATTTAAATAATATTATTTATAAAAAAAAATATGATATAACTAATTATCGCAAATACCGATAGTCTATAAAGACTCTTGGTTTATTTGAATTCTTTTTGGCCACCACTCCAAATTAATATTTATGTTCAATAGTATGAAAATTATAAAAACTAAAAAAATACAAATTATTTTTTTTAAATAATATTTATTCGTTGTAGATATGTGTGTATGCGAGTATATATATATATATAATATATATAATATATATATAATATATATATTAATATATATATAATAAGTATATATATATATATTATATATATATAATATATATAATATATATATATATATATATATATATATAATATATATTATATAATATATATCATTATCTACAACAGGATATCCTTAAATAAATTTGATAGAAATTATTCAATATATGGATATTTAATGGGTATTTCCACATAGGTTCACTTTTTGAGAATAACATTATATTGGGTTTCTAATTATGACTTTAAGGGATATATATTCCCTATTTGATATTTTCCTTTCAGAAATTTAATGTCATATTTCCATGGGTTTCAGCTGGAAATTAGATAAGGGGTTATATAGTGTGGTATATCCAAGAGGTCGCAAATTATATGCGCTATTGCTTCGAGGGTGGGTAGAGTGCACCCTATAATTTTCCTTGTGGAGGGAGAGATGTGGGAATTTACCTCAACATATAACATCCGAGCAATACAGAAACTACTTGCAACATTATAAGAGAAGGTACCAATATGGGCAATCAAGATCTGACTTTTCTACTCTCGGCATACTTGATAGACCAAGCTTATACTGTGGTATTAACCAAATGCACGACATCTCCCTACTCGAGACTCAACTATGCTTGAAATTCCTTTTTTGGAAAATCCATTAGAGTTCGACTCTACTCTCTCCCTTAACAGGAGAAAACAGCTTCAAATACCAAATGGATCAAGAGGGGCACTTATGTATTCACTATATATAATGAGAAAATAATTTACCCACAACATTGCACCGATAATTAGGTATCAGCAGTGGTAAGCAATAATAAGAAAAAAGATTATGTATAGATTACTCTAGATCAAATTTTATTTTTGTTGAGTGGCACAATGATTCATTTACTATGCACGACTATCAGTATAACTATGAAAGAACATAACAGTTAAACTTGAAACACATAAATGGGAAATCATTCTAAAATGGACGGGTTTCGCCATTTTCCTTCTCATGGTAATAATTGCTATCATTATACACATCTTCTTCCCCGCAGTAGTTGGTTTATATATATACCAATAAACATCAATTTATAGTTATATAATACATTTTCCCTCTACTGATAGTTAGCATAGGGTAGCAGCCATTATCTATCGATCACACGCTTAAGATTGGTACTTATATATACGGTAGCCATACTACTCAAAGTTGGTACTAGTACCATCGTCAAACTTGGTGCTAGTACCATCCTCACAGTGTATATTTTTGGTGGCTAATTATGTACAAATGTTTCAAGTAATATAAGCTATCAAAATTTAATATATTCCATAAAAGATTTAAGATATATTTAGATATAATAAAAAGAAAATATTTTACTTTATAAAATACTCATAAAATATATATATTAATATATATATAATATAATATATATATTAAATATATATTAATATATATATATATAATATATATATATATATCATTATATATATATTAATACTAATTATTATATAATTTATTATCTAGTATATATAATGAGCGTGTATGCGTATTAATATAATCGTAGAAATACACATTTATAGTAATAGATAAATTCCTTGCAATTAAATAATTAAATATAAGTATGTTACAATAAAACTAATTATAAATCTAGAATAACGTATAGTATATATTTAGCTCACTACTCGATTTTTACCAACGATACAAGGTGTGAATAACTTTAATGTATGGGAACATATCTTGAATATATTAATTATTTATCACATATATTAATTAACGTGCCCTATGTAGACATATCTCAACCTTTCAAAAGCTAAATAAATCTATCTACCTGCTTTAAGGAAAGAGCTCGTCCCTCATACCTACCTATCCTTATATATATATAGTTATCCTGTATCTATAGGACTATCATTATATTTAATCATATATACATATATTACCGTGTAGTCAGTTAAAGTTTCATGAGTGTATCAAGTGTTGCTTCACTAATATTTTCTTAAATATAAGTAGTCATACTTAGAACACAAGAATAATGGGGATTGTGAATAGGGAGGGAAAGTATTATATGACTTGAATAAACATCGCTCATTATAATATGTAATGACCGAGCTGAGAGTATCGTTGTAGGAACGGCGATATATATACTGCCCTTAATACTTATCAAATTTATATATTTATTATTATATTTACATTTATTTATTCAGTTACTCATTCATTATATTATTGCAGTTTATTCTTATTGATAAGTATAATTAATTATATCCTAAATACGTGTTCTCATACTACGTACATCATACTATGGTATTTGCCTAATATAACGTACTTACCATTCAACTAGTCTTAGATAGTAAACAGGAAGTATATTTACTAAAAAAAATAATATTTCACTAATGGATATATATAAAACGGGCTGAGACTACTTATATATCTGAGCTAACTTAAGTAATTAACTTAAACTTACAAGATTATCGTAATAATCAGGTTATTATTATACTATAACAATAAGAACTTGGGACAGTCCTGCAACATGTACAGAAAAGATTGCTGCAACATATGTGTGATCTATATATATATATATAATAATATATAGTATATAACCTCCAACGTGTATAGTATTCCACTAAATTCGATAACAGTTTGATCTAAGGGATATTTCGAAAAATCACTATTCTGTACCCTATTTAGTTACTAACATCTACCTCAATAATTATATAATACGATGTCAGTAGCACTTGGTTACATATTTTAACTTAATAGATTTGTGTCGCCTGCAAAGAGTAGCCTCTTTCTCTGTTGTCTTGACGTTTCGGTATGCATTACTTACACGTGCACAAAAACTCTACGCCTCACAATCAATCTTCTCACCATAGCATACATATTATTGACTCAGAAATACTTAGTTCACGACCAACCATTCTCAGTATGACCACACTAGCATCATCATTATCATCATACCTCAGGTACAACGCCCACACCTCTTCTTGACAACTACCGTTACTTACACACGACACACTAATCACCCACTCGCTAGCTTTCTATTGAAACCCATCATGACTCTTATCAAAGTGTTGGGGAGAAAGAATTGCACAGCGCGACCAAAATTCCGAGCTCAATATACCATAGCGTGTCGTTATGTCACGGATGAGAATAGTGGAACAGTGTGGTTAAGGGTAAAAATGTGTGGTTCTGGCTGCCCGAATAACCCACTTATTCGATGCGTTGCTAGGTCCAATTGGGTCCTGTATTACCGCACAGCTTCGAGGACGAGATAGTGGCCCCGTTACTGAGTACGCGCGAGTGAAACGTTAGTCCTTCTAAGCTTCTGAGACTGAAATTTTGGCTATTCTAGCACATCGTATATGGGTACATGGAAGTAGTCAGAGAGATATATAACATGTTCGGGAGAAGAGAGTAAGAGGTGATGGGATGTATTTAGAAGAGAGCGGTATCCACATTTTGGAATTATTAGGACTTCGCTGGTAACATGTATTAAAACACATAGTATGTTATCTCGCAAAATAGAAACGGTGAAAAGAGGTCGGACGATTGTGTGGGTGCGCTTGTCGGAAAATGCATCTGATTATTCTGATTAGCATGGCTATGGGAAATCGGATAAACTAGTTAGGAGGCGGGGCTAGGAGATACGAGAGTCGCATCATTTTGATGAGTGACTTGTGGTAACAGAACTTTGGTAGACTTTGTTGTGTGAGTCCTAGAATTCTACATGTTAAAATTTAAGTTTTGAAAACGAGTCAAGGTAGTCCGGGTGTGTGTTGTGACGTGAAATGGTCCAGGTTCGCATGAGGGAAGAGTCGACATTGAAGAGAGACCACGATTTGGTCTTTGTGGATATCCTGCCGGAATGGCATGTTTCAGATCGAGAGATTAGGCAGTGGTGATATATTAGTCTGATTCTTTACGTTATTGATAGTGTGTGGGGGAGTGATGGTTTCGGAGAGTAGAGAGATTGATTTGGCAATATAAAGAGGAGAGTCGAGTGTACAACAGGTGTGTGAATTTGGAGCCTGCTCGGAGAGAAGAAAATTGGATGAAGTGGCTACAGTCCATAAATCGGAGCGTGATCTTTGAGAACTCATCACTTGTGAGGAAAGAGAGGAGGTATGTCGTGATAAGCTAAACACGGATATTATACTTTGAACACAAGAGTTATCATATTAAGGTATAACGGTGTCGCGTCCAATGTCTAGTGTATGCTCGCAGAATAGAGCATGTAATTGCACCGCGGTAGAGATGGTGAGTCGGGTTGCGAAGTGCACATAAAAGTAAATGATTTGTATTTTGCTAGTTGAGAAAGAAGGAGATATTTGAATTAAATAGATTGTCTGCGATTGTTAGTTAGAGACACTCAGTGAGGGGTTCAATTGAAATGGATTGAGGATCATTATTTGTTTTAGGAAATTTATATGTTTAATGGATGGGCTCTGGGATAGTAGAGAATTGGTCTGTAGAGTCGGAGTGAGTATCAGTGTTGTAACTTTTAAGTAGTGAGGAGAAGTTAAGTGATAACGATATGGTGAGTATAAAGTGGATTAACTTATAAGTTTAAGGGCATATACGACATATATTAGAAATAGATCAGTTTTGTTTGAAATATGTGAACAAGTATGAAACTGAACAAATCTGGAAGCAATATTGTAATGCGACAATAATTTTAGTTTACTGTTGATTTAGTCGTAAAAGACTGTGCTAAAAGAAGTATAATGTGGGTGTATTGCTACTCCTCAAGCTTTAGGTATCGTGGAAACAAGGTAAAGGATTTTTTGTCGGAGTATGCAATAGTGTTGAAGTTGGTGGTGAGAACTGAAGACAGCTTGAATGTCATATAGCGTGTTTAAAATAGTAATAAAATAGGCAAGGAAGAGTTCGACTTGATGGCTCACGAGAAAAATGTCCTATGTGGTCTGGTCGGAATATGGTTACACACAGTTATTATCACCGACTTCGCGTATCACTTCTAACTACTCTATTGAAAATTTCCGACTCCTACCCTTTTACAAAATTACCAGACTTATCCAGACTCTCAACCTCATAGAATACTGATTATAATAATAGAAATAAAATTACATATTAATGATAATATATAATATATATAATATATATATATTAATATATATATATAATATATTATATATTAATATATTATATTATATATAAGTATATAATATATATATATATATATTATATATAGTATATATATATATATAATATATATTAATTATATAAATATATATATAATATTATATTAATAGTAATATATTAATATATATTTAGGAGATGGTATCGGAACAGATAATTATTGGTTCTCAGGCCGGACACCTAGAGGAACTTTCCGGTAAACCAATTGGACAAAGTTCCGTGCCCGTGAACCTTAGGAATTTTCTAGAGATAATTCAGCCACACTTATACAGTATTCTACTCCATAAAACTTGTCTGATAAAAGTGGAATCTCTCTAGAAGTATATCTGGCATCTATTGTCATTAACCCATTAAATGTGAGCTATCTAGTTAGTAAGACCAAAATTTATGGATAAGTACGGATCAATATAAATTATTATAAGTATAAAAAAGGAATTAAACTATATAAAAGATTACTATACGTAAGTCTTCAAAGTTTAAAAAAAAAAGCTTTTATTTCAGAAGCGGGTACGTGTTTGAAGGATATAAGAAATGACGTTAATAACTTCACTCCAACAACATGGATGAGAAGCAACTTATTTATCCTACTACCATCAAACCATTTCAAATTCAAATAAGTTCAATTTTAAAGTAAGAAAAATATAATAAAATTTTGTTTATAAAATTTAATTTACTCTAAATATATATTTTTTTTAATTTTAGTTTTGTTTTAAAGTTAATTTCTTTTATATAACATAATAATGAAATTATAAACAGTAATTAATAATAATTAATAAATTATATTAATAAATAATAAATATATAGTACCCTGTACAAATTTATATTTATCCCCAGGTATTTAGATTCAGTAGAGTCATGATAGATTGACAATAAAAATATAACTAAAATAAATAGATTCATAAATATTTAAAAGATAAGCTTTATTTTTATACGTTTTTTTTTTATAATTATTTATATTAAAAATCATTTTTTTATATAAATATTTTTTTAGAGAGCCACTTTTTTTCTAATATTATATAATATAATATATAAATCCTAGCTATTACCCTAATTAATGAATAAGTACTATATATATTATTCATCTTACATTAAAAAAGTGAAATTCATCATGTGTTTCATAAAGTCAATTTTTAATAAAGAGAAATAAACAAAATTTAATGAAATGAATGAAGGCATATTATATACAGTATAATTAATAAAACTATTATTAATATTTATATATCACTTATAATTGTTACTTATAATATATATAATTTTTAATCATTATAAATATTAATTATATCCTATAATATATATATATATATATTATATATATAATATATAATATTCAGGGATGGGCCGGATTCCGGCGAACTATCCGGTCATCACATGCGCATTCCGGATTATCTCCAAGTTTTTGTACTATCCCGGTATCTCGGACGAGGATATTTTCATTCAGTTATCACGTTGATCCATGAGGATATATCCTGGATAATTAAATCTTTCCCACATAGTAGGAATACTTTATTTTCCTCGATTTAGAGAGTTTGTTGAAATATTCCAAATAATTTGAAATATTATCATAGAACATACAAAAAGCATTCATTTTTAATTATAATTTTAATTATTAAATTATCATTCAGAAAAAATAAATAAAATATATAAATTTATATTAATAAATAAATATATATATAATTTTATGATATTTAATTATTATTATAATTATTTATTTATAATTAAATTATTATTTATTTATATATTTATTATATATATATTATATATAATTATTTATTTTAATTCATAAGAACATTTTGATATACGTTTAGACTTTTGATATTGGGTACCAATGTTAATTATTTTATTCATAGCATTTATGTTTGACTGTGCCCAAATACATGAAGCTGGCGTTTCCCAGAGAGATCAGCGCTGTAGCAACCCGTGTTCAAATATTCGACTCAGGAGCAAAACTCTGCACCTTCTATGAATTGATAATAATCTCAAATTAACCAATCTGAGAAACAGGAATTTGAGTAACCCTTCGTGAACTACGTGCCGCAGTCGCATGACCCGTACTGAGATCATACCTGACAATATGTAAAAATACTCTTTAATTATCTTTAATATAGTAATCTATTATTATTGAAAATGAAAAAGTAAATATATATTTAAGTATCCTTCATTAAATTAATAAAAGTTATAACTAAATTCCTTATAAATAAAATTTTTTGACTAAGCTATTTCAGACAACATGTTTTGTTATAAAAAAATTTTGTGGGCCTCGTGCTCGTTTTCACTTTTACCGCAGGCCCGCCCGTTATATATATTTATTTAATTCACTACTATAGAAATCGAAGTATTATTAACAATCGGAGGCGCCTGACTGTGACTGATTTACTGATGAAATGATAATAAAGAAGTGTTGCAAAAACGGTGATACTCTGGAAACTTATGCTCATGTGCGCCTGTGATTGCACGCCCGGCTGCAGCGGCTTTCACTAGGATAAAGCATGCTTAATAAATATTTAATCTTGTGTATATAAATTTAGTGGATGACAATACTTTTCAATATTATGGTAAAAATATGTAAGTAATATTATAAAAAAATATTTAATATATATGTATATTTATAAAAAAATATTATTTTAAAAAAAAAATAAATAATATATATGGATAAAAAAATAATTATTTAAATATGGAATTATAAGCTTAACAAGACACTCATGTTAGTTTAATACTTGTAGCTATTTTAGTTACCACACTAACTACATAATTTTATATTCTCACGTTAAGTATTTATAATTATATTACCTATTAATAGTAATTCCAACTTATTAGAGTACTTATTTTAAACGTTCATTCTTACTCAGACGCCAATTGGTACCTTGACCTCTTTACTTTCCTCCACTAAGAATAGGTGAGGGCAAATTGTGTAGCTAGTCGCCACTCATGCTCCTCAGAAATAATACTATGAAATAAAGATAAGACAACTATGAGATAATTATGATAGTCTCCACGCTTCAAAAAAGTATATGCCACCCACAGCCCTTTTCAGAGTAAAAGTGCATAAAAATCTGAAGCAACTATTTATAAGTCAATTGGCAGTGAACACTACGAGATATCGAATAGATATAGAAATAAACATATCGTCTAGGCCACAAAAATAAATATATGAAGCGTCCCTGCTACTTACGGAAGGAAAAAGTTGGCCTGCTACGAATAAATGGTCAATAATCGATTCATAACTTTATAGAAGACAACGAGAATAAAATATCGCCTACGAGAAATGCTTTAGTCCTATGCTGACTTTTCTTCAATTTACAATATTGATAAATTTTACATCAAAAAAAAAAAGAAACCAGTTTAAAACATGATCCTTTGAAAAAAAAAATAAAAAAAAAAAAAAGACAGAGGAACACACGAAGAGAGAACAAAACTTTACCACTGATGGATCTTGTTCAATGTGGGGTTGTTCCCTCACTTGGCCAAGGTGGACCGTGTTGACTCAACTATACACCGTCCGACATAAAAGATGGCCACACTCGATCCTAAAAATTAAAAGCTCGGCACTATACATGTTCATTGGCACATGCTTCCCACTATGAGAAATACGTGCCAACATTTTCTTTTCGTACGTCGCTTCTCCTACTAATTGCGGACATTCGCACTTGATAGCGAAGAGCACTTCTCACACTGCTAACTGTCAATTCCGCAACATCTTTTCACGAAGATTATTCCCCGTTTTAAACTCTGAGAGTTTCTCTCACAATATCTATTCTATCTCGGTTATTTTTCTTTGTCTCCGCAATCTCAGGAAGCGGATACTGATGTCTGCCCCAGAGACCTTAAATTGCGCGTAAACGACCCACCATCATGCAATAATTAAAAAAAAATAACGCTTATATATATATAAACCATAATATATACTATATCACGAGATTATTACCAATATATATTATATCCATTACCTTTTCTACTATATATAATATAGACCTATAAAATATATTAATCTATTCATCTCAACTAGTATAATCACTATTATTCATTTATTATTCTCTCACCTATATATAATAGCCCCTCCAGTATTAGCTGTACTCTTGTATCTTATAAATAACTTCGATTATCTACGCTTACAAACAACACATAAAGAACATTAATACATTTTGAAATCAGCGAACATTGAATGAAGAAAAATGAAGAAGAAATAAAATAGAAGTGCGATAAAAAAAATAATAAAAATAGTAAAATAGGTTTCCATATCAACACGCTGCTCACTTATCTCCTCATTTTCCATACGCCAATTTCACGCGTTCCCACACAGTCATAGAATCCCCCAAATAGTGTTTCTTTTCTAACTTTTAATGCGAGCATACAAGAGCGCGTACACATTCTTAACACACAGCATCAATCACCACTACATCCCATCCACTTCTAACTCGCGATAGATGTATCCTAGAGGTGTAAATTAACTTATATTTTCTTCTCTTAGGTGACCTGCCTGACCCTATACTGGCCTGACCTAGACTCTAAACACATAACGCTTATACTTGCGAGATTTTATACTCTATTAATTTTAATTTAATTTTTTATTTTTTAATTTTTTAATTTTTTTGCCATTACTTTTAAAGTTTCCTCAAAAGTATTGACAAAGATATAGAAGAAAACGTTTATTTATTATTGGTATCAAGTTTAAACAAATTGTTTGGAACGTTACGATTAATAACATTTTTTGGAGGTTATTTATTAAAATAGAATAAATTATTAATTTTTTTTTGTTTCTTTGCAACACTGTTAACAAGAGTCACCCATAATTCAAAAAATGTATAGTTTTAAATGTAGATATAGTGCTTTTTTAGATACCAGGGGCACCTAACTCTGTGAGACATTGAGCATAGTTAAATCACTACTTACTAGTGGCGGATATATAGATATATTACTCCATAAATCTTATTCTGATTTCAGTAAAAACATTATTATATTATATATATATATATAAGTTCACTAAAAAATATGCAGTTTTCACTTTTATTAATATATACTACATGTATCTCGTCTTATTAAACTATAATATAATATATAGCAGTATATAAAATCCAGGTATAAGGTCTAGTCAGTGCGGGGTGGCGTCGGGCCAAAAACAATACTTTAGGTCCCATCTAATTTCGTCTGCTTAAGTCCTCTTACCGCTTCGCCCCCTCAATACACAAACCTTAGCTGTTGGCATTATTTTTTTACATTTTCTACGCAACAATCAAAGCCCTTAAAATAGTAAGGTCCACTAAGATCTACACAAAAAAATATAATAATTAGCGTATATTGCTCAGCATCAGCCAGAGCCAATCATTAAAGCTCGGGCATAAATAACAGCTTCATTTAGACGCACTACATCACCGTGAACGGACCCAGCGTCTTATTTTGTGGGGTGACAATTTGAGCACTCATTTTCCTTATATAATTTACCCTCTTTATGTAACTTAAAATCAATTCTTTGAATAATATTTAACATATTTTTTACCTGTACCTAATATTAGTTAATTCGAGTATGCATCGATATAATATCCTTTAAATATTTAAAAACAATTAGCTAAAAGACAAACTTTAATATATAAACTTTAATGATAAATAAATCTCTATATAATAACAAAGACTTACATGGTGGTGGCCACCGCAACTCTTCAACCCAACAACTGTTATAGCCTTATTAGGCTTGATATAAAACATGGATGTTTTATATTTTTCCATATAAATTTAATTTTTTATATTTTTAAATTTTCCTGCATAATAGCTAGAACTTAATCGTGGTCTTTTTTCTATAATTTAGAAATTATGCTTATACAACCATAACGTAAATAAAAAATATCAATTATATAACATTTACTCTTATCTACGTTTTACTTTCAAACCACTATCATAAAACACTCACCTAGTTTAATACAGTAAATACATCTATGCGGAACCAAATTCTCCTTACTCAACCAAATCCCTATTCTATCATCAACTCTCTTTTATCGCAAGTGGGTTGCAGCTAGGCGAGACAAGCATATAAAGGCCCAAAGCTGCAATCACGCATTTTATAATCACGTGATATAAACGTGTTTTGGGAGAACATAATTTACTCTCTTGCACCTATTTTATATCAGTCTCTCAATCTACTTACTCACAAGTCCTGATATTCTAAACTAAGAAAAATAATTAAAATCATCAAGTCTTAACCCATTTTTCCACTTTATCCATATGACCCAAACGTTGATCAAAATAACTCACATTTTCAAAGTTGAAATTCTCACTCTTACGGAGATATCAATATACATTGAACATTAAATATACTTTTCTAAATTACTCTTTAAAATCATAAAATATACATTTCAGTTCTGCCTACGTTTTTAGAATATTTCATAAGGAATAATGGCTAATTTAGTTAAGTATGTAGGAATTTGCTATAGCGTGGCTATTATAATATAGAGCAAAAAAAATAAAAATTTTTATTATTATATTTTATTTACATATTCAACTACTTATACCGCTTAGAGACGCTAATAATATAACAGTACTATAGTCACGGTAATCATCCTGATACCGGATATCCGTATCCTCGAGAGTTTATTTAAACTTCCAGCCGATTAATACAAGGATCTAACGTACTAATTACACTATACGCCCCATCCCCTAATTATTAGAAATTATATAAAAGAGTTAATGTTTTTATACTTATTAAATTCGAAAACTTCCATTTTTATATATATATATATATATATATTATATATATATATATATTATATATATATATATAAATTATAACTATATCTATATATAATTCATATACCATGAAGTGGCGCTCACACATAAATACCGGCCCGAAATCCAAACGGAAAAAATAATGATTTATCACTAAAATAACTTTTACCTAACTAACACATCCGAACTTCCTTATCATAATTGAAAGAGATGTTTTATCACAAATCAAGTTTCCCTTCATGGTGGAGTATCATGCATGAAAATAGTCAACACTATAGCACATTATCTTCATGGCTTAAAAATGAAACCCTATCGTGTGAGTGTTGTTTGATTGTTTCATTATTACAGAAATAAAATATATATAGTATGGGATATAAATATAAGTGTAAGACGTAAAACTTACTGTATTTGGTACTGCTTAAGATAAATTGATGCTTAGAGGGGAATTGTAGATACCGTTCTCTTCTTTTTTTCACGGATGAAGCTTGGTTTCATCTGTTGGGTTGGTTACGTTAATTCCCAAAACTGTTGACACTGGGCTACAGAGAACCCATCACACGAGTCACCTACAAATGTAGCCATTACCAGATTTTTATTAAAATTGGTGTTTGTTCTCCTAACCCCCCATACCCGAGAGTAGTAGATTAATATTTAAATATTTCTATCAATGAAAACGTTATTTCTGTCTGAAATGTTTCTTATCTATATAACAGGACTCTCTAATTAACTTAGTAGGATTTTCATATTATTTTCTCTCTTATTGCACACTATGTTATAATTACTCTCCATATACTGTAACCAACGCTATAATGAACCTATTGAAGAAAGATGGGGACACCTTAGCTCATTAAAGCCGTCCGGACAAACTTCTTTCCTTCATAACTTTTGAAATTATAAGCATACGACACAAAAACATATTTCTCGGTACAAAATAGTTTTTTAAAACAGTATGTAAAAAATGTAACCATCATAGCAGGGGTTTGTGGCCTCATACCCCGGTCCTCCCAACCCTCATCACTATGTACACGTAATGATTCCTGATTGGAGGATATTTCCCACTAAAATCTATGAGAGTCTAGTACCAACAACCATATAAAAGATCAAAATTGACACAACTGAAAAACAACATAGGTCACCTACACTCTTTACTAAGTACTTCTTAAGGAATTACTGATTGAATGTTTTATCTTATTTCTATTTCCTCTTAAACGAGTTGACAACATAGAGGCTTTGTTCTGTATAGACACGGAGAACATTTCTAACTAGACTTATATATATAATATTCTATAACAGACTTCTAGTTAATTAAAACATAAGTAAGTGTTGTACTCACTAATTATTTAGTCTCATATATATACTACTATATACTATAATTTGGAGATTAGATCCTGATCGATATATACGTATAAGTAGGTCGGTAAGATTATATTATATTTGAATATTCTCTATTTTTCGTAGATAGGGCTGTTTTAATGTGCGCACTTACAGTCAATTTTACAATATTAATATATAATAATATTAATATATATATATATATATATTAATTATATATATTATATATATTATAATATATATTTATACATATGTAATATATATATATATATATAGATATATTAATATATATTTATATAAATATATATATTAATATTAATAATTTATATATTATATATATATATAGTAATAAGGGTTTGGGTTCAAGTACATATAATAATGAAGTCTTGATATCTTTTAGTACTTGATACTAAGCTACTTTTATTGTTACTTGTACTATTGCTAGATTTTTCTAAAATCACATGTTACTGTACTTGTACTTGAGCCTTTATGTACTTGGTACTTTAATATTGTTATTTAGTCAAAGAATCTATATAAATTTTATTAAACTTGCAATATTTTTTATATTTCCTTTTTATATATTCATTTTCCTAGAAAAAAGGATATATGAATTATATGTTATTTTTTATAAATGTTCTATAAATAATTTCCCATTTAATGAATGTAAATATGCTGAGAGTTACGGTCGACACCATGACTGAGTGGAAAGCATAGGGGTCAGGGTTCAATTCCTAGTCAAGAATTCTAGGTATCAATTACCTAGAGAGAAGTTCCATATATATATATTATATATATATGTATATTATATATATAATATATATTATAAATTAATATATTATGATATATATATATATATATATATATATATATTATATATATATATATATAATATATATAATACTATATATATATAATTATATATATATATATATATATATATATATATATATATATATATATATATATAATATATATATTATATATATATATATATATATATATATATATTATATATATATATATATATTATATATATATGTATATATTATAATTATATATATATATATATATTTTAATATTAATATATTATATATATAATATATATATATATATATTATATAGTATATATTATATATATGTATATATATATTATATATATATATATATTATATATATATATATATATAATTATTATATTATATAATATATATATATATATATATATATATATATAATATATAGCCACTGATCTCAGTAATGGAATTGCGTTCTTCAGGGCGGCACCCAACGAGAAAGGTCCTATGGGTTGCACGGGTTTACAACCAAATCGACCTGGCTGGCAGGCCGTATCACGGATTGCGGAAATTTTTTCCCATTAGTAAGTAAAGGCACAACTCCAATGTACTCATTAACCGTCGGAGTGAAATCGAAGCCAGAGTTAATGAGAAATTCACATTATCTCGCTCTAGCCAGTCCTGCCACCCTCTCGCTTGCTTAGGCGAAGTGCCTCTACCTCTGAGCTATTAGCGCTCCATATATATATATATATATATATATATATTATATATATATATATATTATATATATATATATAATATTATTATATATATTATATATATATATAATCAGATAGAATGTATATCTAACCTTTTCCCCCCCCAAAAGACATAAATTAAGATTTCTTTTTATTTAAAGTATTTTGCGGCTACTTACTTTCGGGTCAGTACCCTGCACTACTTCAGTTTGGCAGCAAAAAATTTCGTATTTCCGCGTTGGAAAATATTTGGAACATGTTAGAAGAAAACCATGATCTTTTTTAAAAAAAAACTAGAAAAAAATCTGGTAGTGTTTGAAACTAAGCTCTTTGCAATTTACGCTGATCTAATAGATTTTCCAGATAAAGTTTCAGAGTTAAGTTGTTCGAAATTCTGGAGAACCTCAAGAAAAAATTGGTCAGAAGTGTCTGAGACTCACGAACAAGTTGTTCGGAAAGTTCTGAGAACTCAGAACAAAGTTAGTCAGAAAGTTTTTGAGAACTCAGGACAAGTTGATCAGAAAGTTCTGAGAACTCAGAACAAGTTGAAGAAAGTTCTGAAAACTCAGGAACAAGTTGAATCAGAAAAGTTTCTGAGTAACTCAGAACAAAGTTGGTCAGAAAATTCTGAGAACTTAGAACAAGTTAATTAGAAAGTTCTGAGAACTCAGAACAAGTTGATCAGAAAGTCCTGAGAACTCAGAACAAAGTTGGTCAGAAAGTTTTGAGAACTCAGATCAAAGTTGGTCAAAGAAAGTTAGAAAGTGTTAAAATAACTGTTCCTCTGATGAAGTAAAATTAGGATTCTTCATGAAATTATATGGGTGCTGTTACGAAAAAATTTATTTATTCAGTTAGTAATGTGGAAACTGGAAGCGATGGTAGATATACCCACAAAAAAGTTGATAATTATGATGACAGGCAACACTAATTTTCCTAACTTTAGAAAATTTAAAAAAAAATTAAAGAAAATAACTAGTTACATTTTTTAGGTGCCTAAAAGTAAAAAACTTAATGGAAGGTTCAAACATATGCAGATTGTTATGAGACAGCGTCTCTCTTGTTCCGTGTGTTTTCTGCATGCTTCACTTGTACTATGTAATTAGCTTATAAAAATATAGAATGCGAGCTATTCTAAACTTTAGGCTTTTAGATTCGTCTTCACTAGAATCGTAATTGAGACACCTCCCTTGAATAGGACTCTGCCACGTAAGTTATGTTAATGTAAATATATCTATATATATTATATATATATAATTATATATTATATATATTACTTATATATATTATATATATATATATATATATATATATATTATAAATAGTATATATATATATATATTATATATATAACATATATATATATATACTATATAATATATATATATATATATTATATTTATATATATTTATATATAATATAGTATTATATATATATATATATTTATATATATATATATAAATTATATATATATATATATAATATATATATATATATATATTCAGTCTTGAAATTAGAATGAAACAAATAGTCAATGATTAAATTAAAAGACCAACCACAAAATACAATACAAAAAGGGTGTGCATAAAAATTGATTAATAAATATAAAAATGAGAATGATAAAGTTTTACCATAATAAGGAAAGTAGAACCATATATATATTATATAACTATAATATAATATATTATATTATAAGTTATATATATTATATATATTATATATATATATATATATATTATATATTATATTATATATAATTATAAATTGATGGTTTTCGATGACCTGAGTTGGGGCCTTTTCAGCCCTGAAGTGTGTTGGGAGCTTAAATGGCTGGTACAGTGAATCGTAAAAAGATGGTATAATGGATGATTTTTGGGTTTGATGGTAAAAAATGCAGGGTTGGCATGAGTGGGCCCGACCCGAAAAAAACCCACCCGGGGTTTGCAAAAGCCCAACTTGAAAAACCCGCTATTTTGCCCACGTTTTTTTCAAAAAAATTTCAAAAGAATATATTTTGTGATTAAAATAGTAAAACAAAAAATGAAAATATTAGAAATTATATTATACTCTTTTACTTAGTGAAATGTTTAGAATCATTTTAATTCATTTGTTAATATATATATATTATATAGTATATTATTATTAAATATAATATATAATATATATAATATTATATATATATATAAGATTATATTATATATATATATTATATATTAATATATATAATATAAATTTTTTCAAATATTTTTTTCAAAAAAATCCACGTGATGTTGAAAAAATCCACTATTTTGCCGATACCACTTGGGTTTTTTCTAATTTTGTTTCAGAATAATTGCATGTAAAAATAGTAAATACAAAAATGAAAATATATAGAAAGTTATAAACTCTTTTACTGTTAGTGGAAATATTTATAAGCTTCATTTTAATTCATTTGTTGAAAGATATATATATACTATATTAATATATAGTATATATATATATTTATAATATAATTATATAATATATTTATATATATATATATATATATATATATTATATATATATATATATTTATATAATATATATATATTTTATTATTGAGGCGTGTCCAAAAGAGTAGAGCCCTGCCTAGATCGTTTGAGATGGTGAGGAGTAACCAGGTCTTAAGGTTTGTAGCATTTCAACAAAGTACTTCAAAATTCAAACTTAAAAAGGAGACGTTGTTAGCATAAAAAAAACTGATATGTTTTTGGTTCAAGAAATTCTTTTGTGCAGTTGTCATTTTAATGGTATATTTAGACATTCTTTTGAGTTTTTGATGTGTCAGATACAGATAACCATGTTTTCATTGTTGAATGTCTTGCAGCCATCGAAAATTAGATGAATCCTTTTCTTCTACATCTGTAAGATCCATACTTTCAATGGTTGTATTAGCACTTGATTCACTAGATTTGCCAGAATAAGACAAGCGCTTACAAGACAAGATTTTTTCCGATGAACTTTTATTCTTTCAATTTTATTGCTTAATTGTATCACTGTAATATTTACATGTTTACTTTGGGCTGTGCCTTTAGACATTCAACCCCTCAGTGCCATTCATTTCCATTTTTCTCTGCTGGATCCAAGGAGTCTTGGCATTACTTGTTATAATCAAACTTATATATAACTTAACAAAATTGAAAACAAACAATTAAATTATTATGAAATTGCAGTTATTGCTTGCTGAAAGAGGAAAGGAAAATGAAAAACCAATTTTCCCCGGGTTTTTTCGGGTTTTTTCAGAAAAAAAAAACGAAAAATCCCGGGCCCACTGGGCTTTCAAAAAAAAAAGTGGGTTTTTGCCAAGACCCTGAGAAAAAATTGAGAATGGTAGGAAAGTGATTAATTTCTGTGAGGAGAAATGCTGTGTGTGAAGTAATACATCCTCAAGCACAAGAATTATTCTAAGTATATATTAGAGTTTGGTTGGTAATACT
>JABUQX010079495.1:0-50559 GCA_015478945.1 Trachelipus rathkii
TTATAGTAAGTATAAGTAATTGAGGAGAAATGGGCCCGGATAGGTGAGATTAGCCGGATAGGGCAGATACCGGATATAGCCCGGCTGGAAGAGTATAAAACCGGATACAGAGGAATATCCGTCGGAAATAGTGGGCGGCGGGAGGCAGTCTGTAGTCATATATAATATATATAATTATATATATATATATTATAAAATAGTATATACATGTATATAATGTGATAATATAATTTACTGTTAATTTAAACATACAATTAGAGTAGGTGAGGTAGAAAAGTATGAGGAGTAGATGATATAGAATATAGATAGGTATGTGGAGTAAAGTATGAGATGAGAATATGAGGGAATAGTGAAGATATATAAGAATAATGGGGCGGGTAATAATGGTAAAGGAGATATACACAGGACTCCATATAAAGGGTGTTTGTAAAAAAGACTCTAAGGGGAATACCAAAATCATATCTACGATATGATAGTAGGTAGTAGGTTCTATATAATTACTATTTATTATGATATTATATTAATATTTTAAAGGTTTTATTTAGTTATTATAAGAAGATTATATATGTCACTGAATGAGATTATAAGCTAAAATATTATATATTCATACGATTATTAGGGGGATTGTATAAGACATTAGAAATTATTTTTCAGAGGGAAAATATGTATGGAGTTCTGTGCATATACCTATGGTACCCCAGGGGTATAGCTATATGAGGGTGATAATAGTGATATAATAATTTAATATAAGGTATAATATATATATGAGTAATATAGTGGAGTAGGTATAGTTGAAATTATATGAGTAGCGTAATATATAAGGGTGGATGAGTAGGGTGAGTATATACTATAATATAAGTAATATAATATGTAGGGTGTCCATCACACGAGTTATGTTAAGGCGGTGTATCACCGTACGGGATGTATAAGTATGAAAACGTGTAGGAAAGAATATAAGTTCAATTATTTGATTCATTAAGGAGGATGGATACTGTTACAGCTGTGGTGATCCTGCGCAAGCGGCAATAACGAAAAACCGCGCACAATCAATGCGGAATGTCAGAATGGTGAATGAACTATCTTTTTTTAGCTTCTGTGAAATGCACATAAATAAAAAATAGGGTGGGCTCTTCCTCTCGACATTTTAGTGTTGATAAGCGGTTACTTCGTTTCCCACACGTCGAAGTGTATACCCATACGCGTCAATGTTTACCAAACAATAGTTTTAAACGTGAATAATCAAGTTGAAAGAAAACAAATGGTTTGTCAAGACAGCTCATAATATCGATACATGTAAATGGTAATACCGTTGTTAATGGTATCATAACAAATTTACACATGAATCTATCCCATAACCATGCAAAAGGGAGAAAAACGTCCGGTTGTTTCAACTTGTACATACAGTATTTACAAATTTTGTTTCGAAGACGCCTCCATCCACGCGAGTAACATGTTTCAATTGCAAATGCCACAAATGACAGTGATAGCGGGTTGAATTCCCCTACAGATAGCGTGGAGTTATTAAATGACGGCGACGATCATACGCGCGAATGTTACTGGGTCATTAACACCAGCGTACACAGGTATTGTTTTGAGATAACCCACCCCACAGAAATAATTTAAGTGATGTGTAAGTCGGGTAACGCGTGCACGCAGGCCATGGAAAATGGACCCAGAATCTTCTTGATCCACATCTTCCGGAAAGAGGTTCTGTCGACGGTAGGTCGTCCACTATAGCTGCATTAAATATGTGGGCACCATCATGTTAGTAAATATATTCTTCCGTTGTGTATCTTAAAGGTATATCACCACGGAGGAATCAACAAGGAACGGATCTGCAGGAAACGGAGGTTAACGCTTGTCCGTCAAATTTCCCATCGAAGCAACTAGGCCCGATAATCCTACTACTATTGAGTATACACACCAAACGTTGACTGAGTATGAGAACCTGGTGATGGCAAGTGGAATGTTAGAACGGGGATTTTTGTTTTCCGCCAATAGTTCTAAAGTTCCACCTGTTATACATACCTGTTATGGGTACAAGCGAGAATTCATCGGATCACCATAAGATATTTTCCCAATAAGTTCCGGTACATCATTAGAAGGCATACATGACAGCCACGGAATCCCAAGCCGAGCCCCCCAACCCCCTTTTTAGTTGGTCTCCATCGAATGCAAACCATCAAACAATGTATGAGCCTATATGGATACATGGTTGTATGCAAACGATCCGTCGTATAGGTTATCCTTCGAAAATTACCCAAGACCGAACTAGACCACTGCGTAATGGAGGGACGTTATGGATTTTCAATGGTGTAAGCAGAACAGTCCACGTATCGAAGTCGAATGTAACCGGAGCATGACCCCTCTCACCAAGTATAGTGATAAGAGGGGGTTGAAACTATCGACCCTGATACCTTGAAAACGTCTGTAAACTCCTATGGAATGCCATGTGGCTTCCCGGTCGTCAATGTGGATAACCGTTTTTCCAAAATATTTCCTGCAGCAGCTTTGCGAGCATTTCCTGTTTTGCGTAATGTAACCTCCAACATGTCACGCTTTTTCGTTCTGCGTTAACTGGTCACGTGATGTTCCAAATGTATGGCGCTGGCTAAATCAAACCACTCAGAAGATTATACGTTTTCACACTACCTTTATTAACGCATAATTCATAAAGTTAATGACATAAATCTCCATATGATAGCTGTTAGTGGTTGTACACATTCCATGACTAAACATAATGTTGTACATAAGTACAATATCATGTAATCTAAAAGGGTATGCTTAAGGTATTTTAATTTAATTCCCTTTGTTAGCTGTCTCGATATTTTTAAATACTATTGATATGCCTATGAGATTTAAACCTAAATTATATTCATAATTGACATGTTTACGGCCTTTATTGTAGGCACATGATGATCTACGGATGACGTCTAGTTGTTTACTGGGTAAATTGAGTGGAAACGAACAACCAGTATCACAAATAAATGTCGGAGAGGAAGAGCCCATCTCATTTTTTTAATGTGCATTTCACAAAAAAGTAATAAAAATATATCATTCCATTTCGACTTCGCATGTTTTATCTTTTTTTCATTTGCGGCGTGCAGTGTTCAACGTAACATTTCCATCCTCCTTAATGAATTAATATCGAACTTATATATTCTTACACATTTTCATAAATTTAAACATCCCGTACAGTGATACACAGCTGTAACATCAGTGAAGTAAACAATACTGTATAAGTATATATATATATAAATATATATTATTATATATATACTATATATAATATATATATATTATAATATATTATATTATTATTATATTATAATATATTTATATAATTATATATATTAGAGGTGGGCGTTATCCGCATATTAAGTCCGGAAATTCCGCATTGCGGAAATAAGAACCAAAATAAAATTGCGTAATTGCGGATTGCGAATTAAGTTTTTAACAAAATGTTGCGGAATTGCCAGTTAGCGGATGTGCTATATCATTCGCAAATTAAAGGACTCGACCAAAAAAAATTTGTTGGAATTACAGTGAGGAATGCAAAAAATTTATATAGTACCAACAAAAAATTTGGCCATCTTTAGTCTCTGGCAGCAAACACAAAAAAAACGGTATTTTTTGCATTCGGTATTTTAAATTAAAGTTTTTGTTAAAAAAGTAATAAATTAACAAAACTTAAAAGGCCTTAATTCATGAATAAAAGTATTTGAAATCAACAATTATATTATTTTTCTTTTATACAAATCTTCTTAAGCTTAAAGTTATAATGAATATAATAATTTATGAAACGTGTAGCCACCATTTCAGATAAAATGTATTGTAACAGTACAATAAAATGATGACATAAAATAATTAACATTGGTACCAACACACATCGAAAAGTCTAAACAAGTATACTATATATAATATATAATAATAATACTATATATAATATATATATATTATATATAATATATATATATAATATATAATAATATATATAATATATTAATAATTATTATATATATATATAAATATATATATATATGTTATATATAATATCTATAATATATATATATAATACCAGTATATATATAAATATTATACTATATATAAATATATAATATATATTTATACTTGAATAATATATATATATATTATATATATATATATATATATAATAGTATATAATATAATATAATATTAGATATATATATATTAATATATATAATATATATATATATAATAATTTTTCAAATTATTTTGAATATTCCCAACGAAGAAGAACCTACTAGGGAAGTAAACTATCCGGTTATCCGCCGATACTGATATACCCGGCCCCGGAATTACCGGAAAAATAAGTGAAAAACATTGGCCGGATAGGCCCGGATACCGGATAGATTAGCCGGTAATACGCGGCCCAATCCCTAATATATAATATATATATTTATATATATAGATATATATACTTATAGTATATATTATATATATATATTACTATAATATATATATAATATATATATTATATATATATATATATATATAATATATATTATAATATATAATATTATATATATATATATATAATAATATAATATAATATACACTTTCCTCGGGTAACCATTCCAAAAATTTACACACTTTGTTGAAAAATAATTTCTAACATCTAGATAGAAATGCTTTCCTACTTTATTTCTTGTTATGCCCCTGGTCTCCCGTCCGTGCTCTACTACAACTTAATTTATTGGTCTCCGTATTAATACAATAGATGTGAAAGACGATTGTTGTAGACGTTGTATCATGTCCCCCTCTGAAAAATATCGCCTTTCTACTGAAAACATTCCTTACTCCATTCAGGCCTCTCCTCATAGGCTCTTACCCTCAAGATCCAAGAAATCATCCTTGGTGTGCTGAGGGCTTGAAACGTTGCACTCTCTCTAAAGCAATAGTCTAGTCTTATACTTTAAGATAAGGGGCCCGAACTTGTGCAGAATGAACTCTAACATATGGCCAAGTAGACTAATATTAGTGGCAGCTTACTAGATTACCCTCCTTGCTTCTTATAAGCTACAATTGCAGTTTATTAATTCCCAGCATTTATAGCTTTATTATTTGCTTTACCAGTAACACTGATTAGCTACTTTACAAATTACTGGCTTTTAACACAGTGAGGTATCATTTTCTTGCAAGTCCACAGACTCAAGCCAATCCCCATTCATATCGCAGATTAAAACTTGTATTTGAAAAAGCTAGGTGAAGAACCTTACACCTTTTTACTATTACAAATTCAATTTGCACTTATCTGAGCCCACCCAAGAAAGTTAATCCAAGATCAATTTTGTGGAATCGTGTTTATACAATCCTTCACTTATTCCTAACTGAGGTGGCCAACATAGATTGTATCATCTGCGAAAGCGTTAAGAAACCTTGCATTAAGTACAGTGGTCTAATCTTTATATAAGTATATATAGAGGAACAATAGTGACACCCAGCTTCTGACCCCTGTGGACACCATCTCTTCACTATTTCCCATTGATGACTATGATTGCCAGTTGTGAGTTGTACACACTGTTTTCTATACCACAACTACTCTTTAATCCCAACCATGTACCACTTCCAACCTAAATACAACATTGAAAAACTTTCAATCACCTTATGTGGGGGACTATTAAAAATTATATATATATATAATAAATATATATTGTAATAAATATATATCTAAGTATATATATATAATAGCGGCCATATATATATATATATATATATAATATATAACGTATATAATAATAGGGAGGGTATAGAGAGAGAGAGAGAGAGGAGAGAGGAGAGAAGAGAGGGAGGAGAGAGAGGCCGAAGTAGTTTTTTTAAAAATTAGAATAAATTTGGACGAATAAAAATAAAAAAAACGGCAAAAAAAAAAACGAGAATTTCAGATATTAAATTTTCATAATAATAATAATAATATAGGATTATAAATAAATAATAATAATGAATAATGAAGTAATAATAATAATAAATAATAATATAATAATAATACATTAGGACACTTTTCCAAAGTAAGTTTCATTAAGAATACATATATTCTTTCAATGAAAACGAAAATTTTTGCCATTGTTTTTAATTGTTTAAGCTTTTTTTTCATATATTTTCGTTAAGACTTTCAGCTAAAGTAAGGAACTGTAATTGACTTATTTTTGTAAAAAAGAAATTTGTTATTGTATTTCACTGATTGCTAATAATAATTTATGAATTTATAGCAAGACCTCATTTTCCATACTGAACATAAACACATATTGGCAAAATGTGATCTTTATGCAGAATACGTTCCTTACCAACTGTACTCTAGCACACAACTGTGTTGGAAACTTCTTCGTAGTATTTTGTTAAATGGTGAAAAGCATGCTGCATCCAATGGTTGTAAGAGATCTGTACAATGTGATGGCAATTTCAGGATTTCGATGTTTTCCTGTTTTGCTATTTCAAGTGTTTGTGTTGATGTATGGCTTAGATGACCATCCATAATTATTAGTAAAGGTCTTTTTCCACGGGTTATTTCTGCTAATTTTTGGAAAAATTCCTCAAACACTTTTGCTGTCATCCACACACATTCAGAAGTTGCATACATTGTACCTGGCAACATATCTTTTCCTGAACCTACCCAACCGGCAATGCTTCCAATGCTTCAAGGATTATTGACTTATATATTTTTTCTTTTTTAATATAATTTCTAGGCATGGTTATTTAATGAAAAATAAAATTCGTAAAATATAATTTTGCCCAATTTTTTTAGGAAATTTGCCTGAAATAATAAAAAATTTAATAATAAGAAAGTAATAATAATAGTATAAATAATAATAAAATATATATATAATTTTATAATTTTTTTCTAAGGGAAAAAATGGAAATGTTTGGGGGCATAAATGGATGGGATAAAATGGAAAAATACCATGTACATCTACGCCAAAAGATTTTTTTTCGAGGGGTAAAGACATTGTTATTCCCAAAAATTTTTTGAGGGAAAGTAATAACTCACAACGCTGTTAAAAATGGGTCAGATGTGGGGTACCCCAACCTATCCATTTTTTCCCATGCCGGTTTTGGTGTTTCAAAACTCATTAGTGGTTGTCTGTAGACCGCTTATTTGTCCAAGAGTTTTATGAAAATCGAGATTTTTCGGCTGTCCGCGCGGCATCCATTTCTTATAGCATGCTACTTTGGTCAGGCACTACTTTTGCATGGTATATCAGAGTTAAGATGATAATAAATAGTATTATATTGAGTATACAGAAAATGATCTACATAAAAAACCCAGGTTTAACTTTTCAATATCATGTTTCCGTCAAGTTAAAAGGATTTCCTTTCTTACCTCATATTCGAACCATTCGATTCCTACCCCAGCTTGCATATAAGGTTGTGGTCAGGATTTCAACCAATAATGAGGCGAAGGTAGGTGGTATTTATAAAGAGAAAGACTAGAGGTGAAACATAGGTCAAAGTGTGTTCAAGAATTGGTTGGAACGAATCCGGAATGTGTGTAGGTAGTCTGTTGATGTAGGTGGCTCACCAGTCGATTGAGAATAAAGGCGTGATGGATTGCGGCGCTCCTCCCAACCGTAAGATCAGTTAGTGGAGAGGATCCAAACCATTCAGTGTTGTGTACACAGTTAGAAGCCCCTGAGAGATGGAGAGGAGCTCAAGTATTTTGATGAGAACAGATATAACAGTCTCGTGAGGGGTAGTAAAGATATTCAAAGAAAAAGTGAAAATCTGTTAGTCTGTTAGGAAGAACAGTAGCGAGATGACACAGGAGGAGTGTATTTGTAAGTAAGGAGAGGAAGAAAGATTTTAAGAGCCCAGCAGGAGCATCGAGAGGTTAGGGAGATTCGGAGATTCACGAGGACACGATGTGTACAAGGGGAGGTAGTTGAAGTTGTTTACATAGGCACAGGGGAGCCTCGACCCTTCAGACGAAATTTATGAAATAAGTTTATGTTAAAGTACAATTAAACGAGTTAGAGGTGAATTCTTAGAGCATGCTGAGTCTTCAGAAGAAGCAAAAAGTTAGGGTTACGAGTTAGACTAGGTGGATATTCCACAGAGGCAAAGTATAGATTTTAAGCCCGCGATGTTTGAGTAATGTTATGAGAAGAGGCCCGCGCCTTTGCAAGGCCACCCTTTCAACACACATACATACCTCACTACAGCGAGCACGAATAAGAACAGAGGAGACAAGAAACAAGACTAAAAGCAAAGAAAGAAATTGGGATAAAAATTGAACAAGCAAAATCCGAACTTAAAAATTTAAGCACTAAAATTTATTAATAGGAATAGAGATATACTACTATATATGAAAAAAAAACAAACCTAAACAACTTTACCACACTTACGACCTTTGTTAGCCCCTACAACTAAAAATAAAAAATAAATAAAAAAACTAATCTACTACTACTTTAAGAGTACGTGAAAATTAATTAAATAAAAAAAATATTCTGAATTGAGCTATTTTGAAAAACTAAAAACTTAAACCTAAAGAACTTTACAAGACTCTAAAATTATTAAAACATACAAAAAAAATGATACAAATATTAAAATTAAATCGATCATCTTGTTAAAAACTCCAAACTGTTTTAAACGCTCCCGAAAGCGGAATAAATGAATAATTGGCTGGTTGATAAATTTAAATAAAAGGCTTTCATAGAAAACAAAGTGAGGATTTATGAAAAAAGCACACACACATCAATAGGAATATGTTCCAATTCAAAAACGAAACGCAAGATCCAATAGGCGTCATCTTGGGCTCGCATTTCAAAACACCGCTGTTTTTTATTTCTGGCACATCATAGACTTTTTTAGTAGAACACTGGACACAAGTATGACAGGCGTCTTTCTGCATCAAGGGTGAACGCATTTATTCGCTCGAATTTCTCTAACTGCAGTTTTTTAGGATGACTGGCAGAGGAAGATAATACATACATTATAAGTGTGGCATAGGTGACTTTCATCAATTTTTTACGTTATGCAATAATTTCCGACGTGAGGTTTCAATGGAACCTTTGCGTGTGTTGGTCAGACATAAGCAACCTCCCTTCTCGAGTGATGAATGTTCATTACATCAAAGTGGTTTAAATTAATTTTTGGATTGTGAGTCACAGAAACTCATTTTGGATTCCAATACGAATCTTCAGGCTTCTCTTCGAATTCTAAATGGTAATCAGATGCCATCTCCGGCCATTTGTTAACATACATATGGTCCTGTCTCATCCTGTAAGTACACTCAACTTTTGGAAATTTCCATCACTCTTACGAAATCACCTGTCAACCCCTTACAAAATTTATGGAAATATGAAATCAAATTTTTTTCAAAAGGTATAGGATGCGCTCCTCTGTGTTATGCCAAAGTTGTCGTCGAATTTAAGAGGATTAATTAACAGTTGCAAGACGGAGGGTGAAATTTAATGAATTTTGAAAAGCGTGGTATGCATTCGCCTTCCACTAAATCCCCCGATCGGTCGCCTCAGCTGTTTCTCGTATCCAAAAAGGCTCCAGGTGAAGGCTCCCTGGTGGTGAGTGCTATAGACATTAAATGTCTGATAACAAATCCAGATTGTTATCCTCGTCCCTGAATGGACAGTTTGTGCCTCATAAACTGGTGTGCTGGTAGTGCAAGAATAGCAGTAAAAAGTAGGAATCTTCTCCGAGCATAAATAGATCCCAACTCGCTCTGAGACATAGAAAAAAACTGCCGTTGGCGACCATGATTTGTGCTTTTCTGAATAGATAGAAATGTCCTTGTTGGGTCTTCGGCAATGCTGGGGAGCTGAACTTTCCAGCGCTTTATGGATTCAATTTTTCGAGATATTTCCTTTTGTTTTTGTGCATCTGGATGACATTAAAGTTGTTCTCAGAGATATCAAGAAAAAAAACATTTGCATCAAGGATATTTTCAAATATTACATTAAAACCACCTTCGTATTCTGTTTCCTAAGTGTTTATTTTATGCAAATCATTTGGCTAGACTTTTAGGTTTATCATATTTCTTCCATGGTTTTTTAAGTACACTGACTCTTAAGAAGTCACTCAAATTTCCGCCTATCCTTGTAACAATTGACTATGTGCTAAGTCGCAGTCGTTTTTAATTGGTTCGTAGGCATATGTATTCGGGTCGCGGTGTTTAGAGTTCCATAACTTTGCAGAATTTAGGTTAAACCTCTTTCGGAATTGTCCTACAAATCTAATCCTTTATCTTCATGTATCATTCGACCTTCAAAATCGCCCCTGGTCCTTCGCCCGCAATCGATCTTCGTTCAAAAAAGCTCCATGTGGAAGAGGGCTCCCTATGTAGGTGATATAGAACATTAAAATTCCTATAACAAAAAATCAGATCGTTATCAGTCATACTCCCTTATATTAACGAGTTGTCTCATAAAAACTTCATGGTACATCAAGTATAGCAGTAAAAATAGAAATCTTCTCCGAGCATATCATCAGATCCCCAACTCATCCGGAAGACATGGAAAAAAGACTGCCGTTTGCAGAACCCATTTTAGGGTCTTTGTTGGAAGTTTGGTTTCTTAATGCCCTCTTTGGGTCTTCGCAATGCTGGGCTGCTTTCCACGCGGCTTTATGGGATTCAATTAGTTTCGAGAGTATACCTGTTTGTTTTTGTGTACGTGGATGAAACATATTTGCGAATCAGATATTTCAAAGTAGCTAACATGATAAGACTCTCGGTATTCATGTGTCACTGAGTGTTTATGTTATGGCAAATCAGTTTTCTGAGGACTTTTTAGGTTATCATAATATTTGGCTTCCAAATGGTCCCCTTAAGTTACGAGGCTACGGTCTAGGAGAAGTCTCAAATTTCCGCGCTTCCTCTGGCCACTGACTAAAGGTGTGCTAAGTCTTCGTCGTTTGGTGCTTAAGTATCGGTAGGCTAATTATCGGTCGTTTGTAAATTCTAAGACCTGACCAGAAGTTTAAGTTTATCCCTTTCCAGGAATTGTCCTAACAGTCTAGATTTCTCTTTTCTTGGTCCTCCTGTAGACACTCTACAAGCTTATCAAGAGTTTAAAATTGCGGTATAGGGGGCTGGCGCGAGCATCTCTCTATTTCATTCTCATTCAGATGTCACTCATCTCCAATCAATTGGTCACTGAACGTTCTCAAAGTGCGCGATCGAGGAGCTGCACTATCAGAGTCAGATGGATTAATGGTGGTCAAGGCCATATACCTATCGATTTTTGTTACAGTAAAAACAAGTTAGAGCTATGAGAACATAAGGATGAATATTCGCGGCCTTCGATAGAAGAGACTATGTGAGAGAGGATATTTTGCTGTAACATTTTTAGCAATTTTTATGAATGTAGAAGTGTCCGTAGTGATACGGGATTAATAAACCTTTGTTTCCGCTTTCTTATAGCAGAAACCCAGCAAAGACATCTTTCCATCATCTTGGAGTACGTCTCTTCGCCTTTATATATATTAAAGGTTCAGATAACGTCGTAGTTGATACCATATCATGTTCAATAGCACGACCAAAAGCTACTGACGAAGAATTGCAAACTTACAATAAAATTCATGTAATTTCACACTTGACAATCTTCAAATTTGGTGGGAAACTACTACTCCTCATCCTAGTCCGTTTCTTCTCAAGCAGAATCGTGAACAAATTTTTCAAGATCTCCATAACTTTGCCTCATCCAGGTGTCAAAGCTTTTCTCTTGCCATTAGTGTAAGACGCGCCTATTTTGTCCAATGTTTGATAAAAGTATTCGTGTATGGACTCAATCTTGCACCCATATGTCAAAAGTTTCAAGATAATCATCGTCATACCAAAGGCAACCCTATTATCACCCATTAGAAATTTCATTTCCAAGCGCTTTGAAACTGTACACATTGACATTGTCGGATCCTTACCTCCATAGCTGCAATTCAAGAGTCTTCAGCAGCATTTCGATAATATTCTAAAACTGTATAGATCGAAATACAAAGAATGGGTGGCTGCCTATTAATGACACAGTGCACTGTAAGAACATTGATTACAGCTTTCTTTAAAAATGCAAGAAACCCTCCATAACGCCGTTAGACGGATCGTGGACCTTAGTTTGAAAGGGAATTCCTTAGAGAACTATCTTTGGGTTTTTTATCACAAATCAGTCAATATATATATACATACATACATCAAAAAATATAATTTATTAGATATACGTAACTTCTTTTATCCGTTTAAAGTATATGAAACATAACCTTAATTGAATGTTAAAATTTTATCCAGTTTAGTTATTCAAGAACTATAGATACAACTAATTACTAATAAATAATGGAATATGTACAAAAGCGTACCTTGTTGTACCGCCTCACATAACTTCCTAATTTTAAGCTTGGTCTTCAGCTATTAGGATATAAAGTGGGGAAGTTAGCATACAAGTAATTAGCGGAGTTCTCAAGAAATATATGGCAGAGAGTGAAGGAAGCTCAGGGTTTCGAAGCGCAAAGGATCAGTGGAGAAAGAACGTCTACGTTATATATGCAAAACTGAACAAGTTTCATACCTCGAACATAAAGGCATTTTCAATTCCTCGATTTAGAAACATAAGGCTTAGGATTTGAAGTAGCGAATGAAATATTAACCGAAGACGAGGATAACTTATTGAAAAACCAAATAGGACTTCTAAAGAGATTTATTCGAGGTATAGATTGACTCCCCAGAGGGTTGAGGAGTCCTAAAATTTAGTTGATCTTTGTTTATGAGCAGGTAACAAACTAAGACCTTATATAATTATTAACCTTAAACAAATATTAATTAAGACTTAGACATTAATATAAAAGGAATATATCTTGAAAAGTAAAATTGGATAAAGAAACTGTAAGGATGACGGAAACAACAATGTCCTAAAGTTTTGTTCAATCAGATGATATATTGTCAAAGGTTACCTAATAATTTAACTATCTGAAAAGGAAAATAAAATTATATATTATATATATTATATTATATATATTATATATATATATATATATATATTATAACGTATATATATATAGGTAGGTAGGTATAGTATGATATATATATATATATAATATATATAAAATAATATAATACATAATAAATAAATACATACTTAAGGTCAATACCGCTAACAAAATGTCCAGCCATGAGTATTCAGTGTTATGTATGCTTTAATGTATATATTTCGACCGGGTTTCGGATTCCCGTTTTAGGCTATAATACCATCATTAGTGAACTAAAAAATAAAACAAACAAAAGGTAAGAAAAATGTTATAAATAATAAATTTGGAGAGATTATAAGAATAATCGAAAATAAAAGACGATAAGTAATATGCGCATGCCAAGCTATAGCAAATGATGAGTTAAAGGTGGGAATGAGTTAGTAGAGGTAAGATAATGAATCAGATATTGAATATACAACAGTAAAATGAAATGGGAACAAAACTGTAAGTAGTAGGAAGAATGAGGTGTAAATATAGGTAAGAGGACATACCGACACTTCCAGACACTTAGAAGAAGAACAAGAACTAAGGTAATGAAGGACAAAATTTAAATTTTAGTTATTGTTGAGGGTGGTGTTTTTTTTGTAAAGTATTATATTTAAATTGTTGAAGATACCTGTCCTTACATTAGAAAGTTTAAATTCTAACTAGATATTACTGGTTGGATGAAAGTAGAAAGACTATAATTCTGCTCTCATTTATTGATTAAAAGAGTTTCAATTTAATTTTGAAAAACTGTCATTTAAGATTTGGTGATCCTGCTGAAATGCAAGGTCCCAAATTTCGGATGCTTCATAGTTACTGAATGGGAGACTGGTTCTAAATGAGTCCCTTATGCTTCGAAATCCACATGAATACTTGAATTCACATCAGCAGTGGGACCCATGTGGTCGGCAATCCTGCTTTTTATGTGAAAATGTGATTTTTCCGTTTTTCAGACTAGATTTCGTTTAACTTGTTTTAATTCCTACTTTTTGTATACATTTAATATCTTTAGATTTCCTCATTTTATAAACATTTAAATTAATTCAAACAAATTTTCAGATAATTCCATCATTGCATCTCCATGGTTTATTATATAAAACTAAATAACCGTTTTATTGACAAAACATTCAGCCCTTTCAAATTAACATAAATCTCATTGAACAAGACCCAAGAGTGTTTCGAGTGCATATCAAAGCAATTAAAATATTACGCATTATGCAAGAGTTAAAAATCATTTTTTGTTTCTAACTCATTTTTTTGTCCCAATAAATTCATTTGTTTAATAACAATTTTTAGTTATGTACGATTTTCAAATGCAGATATCTATCTCTCTTAGTGTAATCTCACTAATTGGATTACTTTAGTTACTTTTCCTTCATAAATTTAATTTTTTTAATTGTTTTTAAGTTTATCACTTCGCACATTGTTTTTACTTACATGATTCTCATCTAATACATAAAACAAAAATGACGGCAAACATAACACTTGAGGGTTCGTTTCGATTAGCATATTTTGATACCCAAGCCATAATATATTATTGGAGCAGACTTTTTGAGTTTCTTCTTCGATAGATTTTTAAATATACCTTAGATTATTTGACGAAACTTTTAAACTTTGTTGATTTTCAATTAAAGCTGATTTTTCTCCCCCGCCTGTGAAGTTTTTCTAGAGATGCCTGTTCAAACTTTTCGTTGAAATTGAAAATTGGCACAAAGCTTTGTTTTTAACGCCATCACCATGTTTTCGTAGATGGTTTTCTTACCTAGAATATCTCTTAACTTCCCTCCCAACCCTTGTTGGAGAAATTACGACCCCTACTCCCTCCAAAACCAGGCTCAGGTTACAACTATTTAAGAAAATGCAACTTTCAAACCAGACTCGGATTGCGATCCCTCTTCCGAGTAGACCTAATACGATTCAGATTCCGACCCACCTTAATTTACCGACTCCATGAATCCGGTCTATATTCGATTCCACAAACCTGGTATTAATATATTTTTTACCTGTAAGCTATTCAGTATTACTGAAACTAGTCAAACCTAGTAGCGTCAATAATGCGTTGAAAATTTAACTTATACTCTTTTACGAAGATTTTCTTACTTTAGCAATTGAACCCAAGACGTGACTGTATTATTATATTTAAAGTTAACATATCCCGATGCATTCAATTTAAAATCGATTAAAAATTCTATTACATTTCATTCTTAAAATATATACAGTTCCTTTCGGCATCTTTTTGAACAAATAAAAGTATGGACCGTCTCTTCACGGAGTGACTTTCGGAATTTCTTCTAACGAATTTCTGTTTTCATCTGCATTACTAGTTCTGATTTTCACTTACTATCGAATGTTGAGAAAGTGACTGTTTTCATTTCACGTTTTTCTACTAGTTTTATTTTATGTATTATTAGTTAATGATAATAATTATGGTATTATTATTATTATTATGTATTAGTATTATCTCATTATGTATTAATTAATTGAGTTATTGATTGGTTATGAGAAATGACAAATTTCTGATCCAAGGTGTTGATATAGCTTTGGTACTTTTTTTCATAGTTAAGAATGTTGTTTAATACTTTTTTTCTTCGAAAATGATGGATAAGTTCAAAGGTACCTAAAAAATGAAACACTTTTAAAAAGAAACTAATTTTCATTTTACTAACATTCAAAATCGAATCATTATTATTTATAATAGAAATATTTTACATTAAGGCCAAAAAATGGAGGTAAAGTAAGCAGAATGCTATATGCAGTATTCCTTGGAAAATTTGAAACATTCAAGGGTTCAGGAAAGTGATCCGTCAACAGATTTGTCTTCAAATTTTAATACGTTAAAGATTTTAGTCATATAAATAACAATGAACTTTTGAGAGTTTATCTTTAGCGGTTTTCGATTACGAGGGGCCTATCGAAGTGAAATAACTATTGGGCATTATCAGTAAAAAATTTAATGAAAAAGTGTTAAAAGTAATACTTTCTTACAAAATTTAAGTTAAAGGATTAGACAAGTTTAGAATGTTATATAAATAATGATTTGAACGAAATTACACTAAAATTTTATCGAAAAAGGGGCCAGTTTTCAAAATTTTAATAGTTTGAATAGATTAACGGTATCTTCATTCTATTTTACTTTACTTTATTTTATTTCAAGACGAACGTTTTTAATTTTAATTTCTTTTTTTTTTCATTCTATAATTTTTGATATATTATTCCCCTTTAAAATGAACTTTAAATTTTTATTCAATCTTAAGTAGAACCAAAATTATGGAACTTTGAAGAGAGAGGTTTCCAAAAATCCACAAACTTAATTTGACAGCTTTTTTTTATTATTCCATACACTTTGATAGAGCTATTATTTCCCTTAAAAATGCACTTTTTTTTTTACAAATATTTTACTGGAGAGTAGAAATTATCATAGTATAAATTTACCATGTAGCGAGTTGTAAAATAGCTAGTTATGTCTCGTTTTGTTTTCTTGATCTTGTTTGCTTTAATTAATTCAAATTCTATACTGTTGTCAATTACTTCATCGTCTAAACATTCGGTTGGTGATAGTGAATCTAGATTTATTTTTTCAAAGTTTTCAGTATTTATTTGTCTAAATATATATTTATTTCATTTTTTCCTCTTTTTCTTTTTTAATTTCTTTTTCTTCTCTTATTTTAATCTTCGTTTCTGTATCATTTTCATTCAAACTAATTTTATCTTTTACATTCTATGCCTTTTGAATTTTGTTAGTTTATTTCTTCAATTGTTAACGTTTGTTTTGCTTGCATTTTTAAAGATCTTTTTGTTTTTTAAAGATCTGTTGATTTACTATTTCTTCTCCACATCTCCTCCACACTTTCAAATGATAAATTTAAATCGGTTAATGAATCAAGTTTTGTGATATTACTCTGCCGTTTATTGTGACTAGTTGCAGTTTCGCATGTTTCTTTTTTTCTTCACATTGGTTAGTCTTTTTATTTTCTTTATTTTTCAAAGAGATTTTGATGCTGCAGTTTTTGTTTTTATTTGTTATTTTGTGTTTCCACCAAAAGTTAAACTCCTTCAATTTACCTTTTATGAATTTTTCTTAGGTTTCAATAAATCTAGCAATTTTAAACCTTTGATCTTTATCAAAGACATATTCTTTTTGATGGCCAAAAGCAGATTGTAGCATTTGTGAGACTCAATATTTTATTTTTGCTTAACGTTTTGTTTGTCTAATTAGTGTATTTGACCATGGTGGCCAAATAGGCACGCAATATTTCATGAAGTATGATATGAAATTTGGATTAAAGTATTTGTTCTGGTTTACATTTTTAAAATTCTGAGCTTTCATACTTATTTCGTTTTGTATTTTGCTTATCTTACTAAAAATAAATAACGTTTCCTTTTCAGTTTCTTGTATTTCTGTATAAAATTGTTCGAATGTCTCTGCGAATTCACTCTCTTGTAACGTGGTTTTCAATCTTTAATACATGTTTCAATAAATTTCTGAGATTTTTCGTTGCCATGCAAATATATTTATAACTTAAAGTTGTTATTAAAGCTTTAAAAATTTGTTCTTGCTCATCAAATTTTATCGTTCTTGTTGTTGATAATTGACAGTCCTGCTTTCTTTACGATGTCTTTCACTGCTTTGTTTTGTTTAAGCAAGTGTCTAATTATTTGGTTAATTTAATGTGCAGTACAAATAAAATGAATAACTGTTAATTTTTGATGATTTATTTACTTCCATTTCATATGCTTCATTAATGTATGACATTATCGTATCATTATTGAAAACTTTTATAGCTGTCGTAATATTAGCTTTACTGTTATCAACAGTTATGATTTTCGGTAGGTATGTTTTATTTGAAATAGATTTAGCTTTATTTAATATATCATTGAAGAATAATGAAATTTCTTTGACGTTGTGTTTAGATTGAACTCTTGATGCTAAAGGTATAGAGTTATGTAGTTCTTTCCTGGTAATTGCAGTGTAATAAAGAATTGTTTTTTTTTTTTATGAGCAGGAATTTAGGGATTTAACGAGACTTGCCAGTTGCGTCAAGAAATTTTTTTCCATTGCCAATCTATATTTAAAATTGATCCTCGTAAGCAAGGAACACACCAAAAGGAACTATAGATATTCTATAAATAAAACCTTTTAATTTTTTATTTTTTGATTTTTCCTGTTCAGATAAAATATTACAGAGCTCATTAACAGCTAAAATATCATCTTCATGAAGTTCGCATTCTTTGTTAATTTCGTGTTTCATCTTTCTTAATACTGAAAGAGACGGGTTTCAGTGAAGGTTGTCACAGCCTCAATGATGTCTTCCTCTGCCTTTCTGCCATAATTCTTTGAAGTTTGAGTAGGCTTTCGATTTTTCAAATCTTATCCATCTCTGTTCTAAGTTTATATATAATTATATAAATATATATAATATATATATTATAATATATAATAGATATATATATTTATTATATATATATATATATATATATATATATATAATTTATAACTGAACTCACATCCCCCAGGTAGGACGATTTAACGCCCTGTCAGGTGAACCCAGCAAGAAAAGCGTCCTTTGGGTAAACTTCGGCCCTAACGGCCAAATCCGGCTAGCTGGTACAGGTCTATCTCGGTAAACCGATTTTTCCCATTTAGCAGCCAAGCACTCTGCCAATGGTGCTCATTAACTCTGGAGATGGGACGAAGCTAGAGAAATAGAGAATAAACTCATTCGCTCGCTCCAACCCAGTCTCGAACCTGGGTCCCCTCGCTTTCTAGGCGAGTGCTCACACTGAGCTGGAGCGCTCTCTCTCTCTCTCTCTCTCTTCAATATATATATATATTAATATATATATATAATATTATATATATATATATATAATATAT
Organism: Trachelipus rathkii; assembly: GCA_015478945.1. Lineage (NCBI taxonomy): Eukaryota > Metazoa > Arthropoda > Malacostraca > Isopoda > Trachelipodidae > Trachelipus > Trachelipus rathkii. The sequence continues at coordinate 18,863 of JABUQX010079495.1, forward strand.
TATATATATATATTATATATATAATATATATATAACAAATTAGTTTTTTTCCGCAATGGGTTAACGGACTCATTACTTTTCTTCATGTAAGCGCACCGAATATTCTCCGCTATTTTCCTTTACATTTACTAAGTTACACTTGAAACTCTAGAGATCCTTGAATATATAATATATATATATATAATCTATTATTATATATATATATATATATTATTATAATATATATATATATATATATTTATATATTATATATGCAAAAAATCTAGAGAGTTATAAAACAGCTCAAACTCTTAAAAATGTTAAAGAAAAACAAAGAAAACACCTAAGAACTTAACAGGGAAATCAAAATATTAAAAATTAACAGTAGTTTACGTTTCGAGACTAGTACAAAGTCTCCTACTTTAAACTTAAAATGGAAAAAAAAATAATTTTGACAAAATAAAATAATAAATTATTAAAATATGAAATATAAAAAATGAAAGCAAATAACAGATGGCAACATAAAGTTACTTCACAATTAAATTATATGATGATAAATATTTAATTTTTTCAGATATGAAATTTCTTATTATTAGGTCAAAATTAAAGTTCCTTCGGAAATACTATTAAAATTAGATTTAGTTGAAATGAAAAAAGATTCTCATAATTGATTTAGATTTTTATGCTTTGAATTAAACAAAAAAGTTCACCTTTCCCAATTGCCCTGCATCATCTGTGAAGATGTCTAAAAATGCATTTTGGTCATTTCCTCTTTCTTAACCTCACCCTCTGTGTTCTTAATGACTCAGGTCTTTAACGTATCGCCGAAATATTGATTATACCAAAATCCAAAGGATTTTTAAACGGCCCCAGTCTTTTCAAATTTAGTGGTCTAGATTTATCAAAATTGTGATTAGGTATCCGAAAAACCTGAATACATATAGTGATGTCATTTCAATGGGTGTTTAAACATGTAGTTGAGGTGAGAATGGGAGGACTTACGTTATCATATAGAAAAGGAATTTGTTCTCTTAATCCCAAAAAGCTAGAATTAGCCTGTTTGTTCTTATGAATTAAAAATTTGGATAGGCTAAGTTTCTTATTATGTCGAAAAGATAAATAAAAGAATTGGGTTTCTGAGTCATTGAAAGTTCTTCATGAAAGCTTCTTCAAAAAACATTTAAAATTTAAAACAACCCCATATGATTTTAATTGTGAAGAGGTGATGAAGAAAAAAATAATGGAGCAATTGATAAGTGTGTTGGTTTAATATTTTAGGTTGTAAAAGATAAAAATAACATTCTGCATAATTAAAATGTCCAAAAAAGGAATGCATCCATCAACTTATGGTTTCTTAAGTAAATTTGATAGAAGGAGTTAAATTAATTTATTTGAAGAAGGAACACATTTAATGGAAAGGATGTAGGGACAACAGTAACGACATCGTCAACATATCTCTTCCATTAAACAACTTGAGAAACGAGAGGGCCTGTGGAAGGGGTTTGGATTCAAAAAAATTCCAATATAATCTAACACTTAAAGTTGGTTATTTGCACCCAAAATAATTGTCGGATAAAAAGTACTTGTTTAAAGGTATTAATAAAAAACATTAATGAGAATATTACGAATACGCGTAGACAATTAATAAAATTGGGAATCTGTATAGGAATCATGTTAGGTACCAAAAAAATTGAATAAAATGAATTGGAAAAACATTTGTGAAAACAAACTCAGTACATATCAAAACTTGTTTAAGCAATGATTTAAAGGGAAAAAATCTTCCTATTTTATCGAATAATAGGTACCATGTCATTTTTTTATGAAGTGGGTGAGAAGATAGTGCCTACAAGGGAGAAAGAAAATGAGGGCTAGCCACTGATTTAAACTTAGGGAAAGAAAAAAAACATTTCCATTTCTGGCCGATATATAATGGGTTCTAAGTGGGAAACACCATCCTTGTGCAGTTAGGAATACCCTCACATATATTGGTAATGATGGATGGGTGAACTGTTTATTTTTTAAGTATGTCATTTGGAAATCAGGGGTTAACTCATACTGATTAAGAATATAATTGCGAGTTAGAGGTTGTTAGGAGGGTCTGTGATATAAAGATTAATTTATTTAATTTAGTGATATTTAATAGTATTTTTATAAAAAAAATCAATACTACATAACAATAATTATATAATAATAATTTTTTATATTTTTAATATATCTCATTAATATTTTAGTAAGATGACAATTTACTACTATAGTAGTACTTCTATCTTCATTTTAATCTGCTATTTGCGTATATATATAATATTAATATAAATTTATTTATTTATTTTTACTTATTATTATAATTATAATTTAAGTAGTAATATATATATTAATATATATATATATAGTAATATATTAATCGTAAACTATTATTTCTTTATTAGATAAAAGTGTAATGTAGTATATGATATATATAATCTATTATATAAATAATGGTAATATCTCAAATATGAATATTATAATTTGGTAAGTATTATATTATTATAAACAATATAATATAGTAGTATATATATATAGGTTAATATATAATAATAATTCTATATTTTGATAATACTAATAATAATAGAATTAGATATTAATTTTTATTATATTAATATTTATGTAAGAAAGTGAGTATGGTTGATAGTATTTAGTATACTTCCAATACTTATATATTCCTCACTGAAAATAACCAAGTCCAATTAAACCTCAGAGCAGATATTGTGAGTTTTATCTACTCTAAGAATATAAACTCTCTATCCGATTTATTATAGTTTAGTACCTGGATAATAACTCAAGGTATTAAGTTTTATTTATTATTAGGAGTATTAATATTTTTGGACTGTTAATTTTAAGGGAAATATTAGAATATATTTTGAAGCGATAATAATTATTGTCATAAGTATTATATACAGTATTATTATAAGAATTGGGGTAATAAAAGGGAAAGTCGCCTAACTTTAATGATTTTATAAGGATGAATCGGGTGCTCTGCGAAACACGATGGTCTGCCATGTATAAATCAATAGGAATATTTTTTTGAACATTCAGCCTTTTGCATTTAATCTATCGAAGACTTTCTAAGTACTGATCATCGATGCGTCATCAGGCAAAGTCGTGTCCACCGAAATTGCTGAGGAAAGAGACCAATTAGAATAAAGAGTTCTGGAAGGACTTGTATTTCATAGGTGTAAAACTTGATTAAGATATAACCTGAATGCATGTTCATAATTTCCTAGTTAAGGAGGTTCCCTAAAACTTTTGATATGAAATTTTTCTAATATACAAAAAAAATAGATACCTTTTAGGGTTGCCTCTAGTTTTCCTCGGGGCCTCTCCCAATTGTTTTACCGCATCAGAGATATTGGATGGTTGAAGTGGTAAAGACAAGTTAACAGATTTAACATATCGATATAATAGTAAATATAATTATTAATAGTTATATTGATATATAATCTGCGAATTAAATTGTGAGGCAGGTGTTTATAAGAGGTATGTAAGTAAGTATAGTAAAATAGTATACTTATAATATGTATATAATAATTATACATGCTTTATTATTGTGATCAATAATGGTATTGATTAATTAGCGTGTATATTAGGATGACCTCGCTCTAACGGTTACGGGTAGAAGGAGATAATAGGCTCTCAAGAGTTTAATATAATATATATCTCGTGATCCTCATCATCTCAACATCATCATCATCATCTATCCTTAAACTAATTAAATCATAAAGAAGTTAATATTTGTATTTTTTAAAAGGTGTCATGGGTTCACTATTCCTTGGTTGGTTAGTGAGTGTGACATTTAGACAATCATTATCTGATGTGAATAGTAGTGTGATAGAAGTAACATCAGATACCTCGCAAGTCAGATAGATCGTAAACGTGCCTAAATATTAATCCACTTTATAGTACACATTAAGTTCAGACAAGGTTCTCGCTCTCTAGTCTATAAATCCACCCTAATTGGTTTAGACTGCTATACTTGACTCAAGTCTCCTCTTTCTTTTGTCGCAGTCTGTTGTTCTACCATGCCGGTCGTTCCCAGATCATTCACTCACTATACTATCCACGGTTTCTTAAAGAGCTTAAATAAACAATATCTATTGATATCATCCTTTCACATTATGGTGTCAAACTCAATTTTACTAAAAGGAATGTGCTTGATTGATTAAAGGGTATTTTCTCTCATTTCTCATTTATCACACCACAAACTCCCTAATGAGATCATCCTCATTTTATACTACACACATCATCTTCTCCAAACTAATTAACAAGCGCCACTAAGAATAATAGTCTCCATCCTAAACACCAATTGACTTTATATTTATATCTCTTATTCCAGACCATAGTTTCACGCGTACCTTTTAACACAATCGTCTGTTTTACAAACATACTCTCTGCAAACCCTAGCGCACTCAGACTTTAGTCCTGTTTTAATCCACTCAGGATATCTCAAAATTATTGCAAGCCGCCATGTCCTCTATTTCACACTTTTTTTACATAAGCAATCTCTCGATGCATTCGTTTTCTTTCATCCACATTATCCCTATTATTAAACTTCAGACACTTGCTACTCTCTAGATGTGAGATACTAAGCCATAAAGAAAACTAACCATTGATACTACACCGGGACTTTCTTTCAACCTCTAAAAACATACCAATACCTTATTCTTATCTACAGTTACTTTTCAACTCTCCTTCCCTACCACATTCTGCAAACTCATCTTACCACATCCTTTCAAACTTTTCTTCGATTGAAAACAAAACCAAAGCAACTATACAACATAAACAAGTCTAGAAGACAATTAGATCCCTACATCCTAATAATTCCAATATACTCATAATCATATCTACACACTTCCCTTGAACACCCAACTCTAATTTTTCATTAGCACCTAATATTTAACAAAGATTTACACAGCCCCACACTTATCATACATAGCATACATACTTTAATGTCACTATACATACATATAAGATGTGTAGCGGATATCCCCATCCACAGACAGATATCGATATTTTAATGTTACATATCTACATACATACATACAATATCCAACAAGACATCTTAATTCAATAGAAAATTATAAAGTACCATCATAACTCTTACATTACAATAACATTTACATTTATCAAATACTATTACCATAATAGACAGTATTCATACCATAAAATCAAGTAGCATCATTCAATTCATAGCCATATTTTACTAGCATAGAGGGCATACTTATACATACGGTGACAAATACATAATCATACCCATTACTTACACTATCATAAAATATGAATCAATACATAGTCATTCATATACATCACATACATACTATCCCTAATTCGTCACATCTTCACAATACCAATATAAACTACATACATATGCACAATTCATAAATACAATTACTATTCAAACATAGCTATATATACATACAATACGTATTTCAGTACATACATCTCAGATACATAGCATTACATACCTAACATTAATAAGTATTCCTCAATGTAAGTATTTATACTAAAATACAAGAGAACATACATACATCTACCAGTATGCACCATTTTTTTAAGAATAAATAATAAAACACTATAATCTTGTAAATCTGATCTCCTGGTGATAGGTATCGTGTCGAACAACTATTTCATTTATCTTCATAATATATTGTATATATATTAATTCATATATATCGGCATATAGTATATCTAGAAACTGCTTAAAGATCCCTGATATAGGATCCGAATATTATTATAGAACAAACAGATAGGGGTGAGGTTAGAAGATGAAATGACCAAAAATAATTGCTACATTTTTAACCATCTAATATATATATATATAATATTACTTATTATATTCATACAGATAAATATTAATAAAAGATTTGGTACTAATATTAATTGTAATTTAATATATAGTGTAATGATCAGTATGAAATCAGAACTTTTCTCTCCCTTTTGTGATCTTGTTCAGTGATATTATGCAAAACAGCCGAGGATGCGAATTAAAAATGTACGTAACATATCCCTGGGAATGAATTTTATAATTATGTTTCTTGATTACTCAAATGATAAGCGCATAAGTAAAAGCATTTTTTATCTAAAAAGTAAAACTTAAATCTATATATAATTTTAAATATATATAATTTTCCCCAGAGAATTCTTTTATTATTTATATTGCTCTCATATATATATATATATTATATATATATATATATATAATATTTAAATATATCATATATAATTATATACCTTATATATAATATAATTGATACTATAAAGTAATATAATTTATTCATAATTATTGTAATAATAAAAATTTAATATATCATATAAAATATTTAATATTTAATCATTTGTTGATGATATCTAGTTGTGATATTTATAATTGAACAAGACCAAAGATTGAGTATTATCTGTATGTATAATTTTACTATTATTTATACATATATTTATTATTTTTAATATATATTAAGTTTCATTTGTTTTTATATCCAATTTTTCATTCGTCTCATCTCCTCAAGTGATTTCGTTTTCTAGTTTTTTTCTTTTGTTGATGAGTATAAAAATTTATATATTTGATATTTAAATTTCTTTTCCACTAATACCAATATTATTATAATTTTACATTTTTTTAATTTTCTCTTATTTTACATTTTTGTTTGTTTTTTTTTTTTTTCTTTTTTATGTGTGTGTGTTTTGCGTAGGAAAATTTTTTATTCTATTTTTTCTATTTTAATAGTTTTTCTATTTTAAATTCTTTAGTAAAAAAATTAAAAAAGTAATTTTATAAAGTTATAACAAAATTAACTAATAATAATACGTTGTTAATAATAATAATAGTGATAATTTAATATAAATAATAATAATAATCATTAATAACATAATTGATATAAAATTATCCATTTTAAGATATTTAATAATAATAATAAGAAACATAATCATTTAAAAAAAAAAAAAAAAAAAAAAAAAAAATAAAAAATTAAAAAAAAAAAAAATAATAAAAAAAAAAAAATCATTATAATTTTTTATAAAATAATATTATAAATAATAATCAATAATAATAATGATTTATTTGATAATTGAACATTAATCGAAAAAAGTTTAAAAATGATTGTATAATAATAATAATAATTTTCATTAATATATATAATAATAATAATAATAATGATATAATAAAGTAATATCTTATTATGATAATAATAATATAATATAATAATAATAATAATAAATAATATAATTAATTCATAATAATGAATTAATTAATATATATAATAATATAATTCTATAATATAATAATATATAATTAAAATTATATAGTAATATATATTAATAATTTAATTAATAATATTAATATATAATAAATTAATAATATAATAATAATAATAATTAATAATAAATAATATAATATATAAATAATAATAATAAATAATAATAATTAATAATAAATAATAATTAAATTAATCATAATAATAAATTAATTAATAATAATAAATATTATAATAACATTTAAAAACAAAAGTAATAATTAAATAAAAAAATCATATGAATTATAATATTGTTAATAAATAATAATAATAATAATAATAATAATAATAATAATAATAATTATATATATATAATTAATTATAATAATATAATATAATAAATAATAAGAATAATAATAATATAATAATAATAATAATAATAAATTAATAACAATACATAACATATAATAATTTTATAATAATACATAATAAATAATAATAATAATAATAATAATAATATAATAATATAATAATAATTAATAATATAATAAATAATAATTAATAATCATAAAATAATAAATTTAAAGAATAATAATTAATAATAAGTTTTGTTATCATTAGATTAAAATGTTTACATTTTAAGCACTTAATCTAATAATATAATAAATTATATAATTATAAAAATAACATTATAAAACATAAAAATAATAATAAATAAAAATGATAAGATTAAAAATAATATAATAAATAATATAATATTAATAATAATAATATATAAATAATAATTGAATAATTTTTTGTAATATAAAGTGTAAAATTCAAAATTTAAAATATAATATAATCAAGATAGAACCAAAGAATATTATATCAATCTTAAAGAATATTATATAAAGATTATTTAGAAAAAAAGGACTAAATTATTGATAATCAACATAGATTAATAGTAATATTAACAAAAATAAATGATAACATAAATAAAATAATATAATAATAAATAATAATATAATAATAATATTATTAATATAATAATAATTTTAATAATAGTCTAAATAATCATATTAGTCTTTGTGATCATATACCAGTGTATCATAAAAATTAATATTATAAAAATTAAAAATTTAATAATTAATTATAATAATTAGTAATAATATATTAACGTAATTTAAATAATATAATAATATAATAATAATAATAATAATAATAATTATAATTATAAATTTGTATAAAAATCAACTCCTTCCTACAATTAAATACAACAATCTCTTTCCAAATTTAACGATCGAATTTTACTACTTCGTTACTATATCTTTATCCTTTTAAGTTACTTTATTATTATTATGATGATTATTAATAGTATTAAGTGATTATATCGTTTTGAAAAAATAGTAACTTAACCTGTTACGCTTAATTATCTAGTTACAACGATTGATAGGTTCTTATCGCATGACATTTAGTTTATAACCTAAAAGTTCTGTGATATTAAGTAGTGTATTGTTTGCTAATATATTAAAAGTCTAGACGATAAGTAGTGCTACGCTGAACAAATATCGTTATGAACTATTACAGTTAAATTGTATAAAATTAAATTAAGTATATATATATATATAATTATATAAATATTATATATTATATATTATATATATATATAGTATATTAGTAATAAGTAGTAATAGTATCCAATTATATCTCACATAAATTTATTATAATTATAATTCTTAATAAGCTATCTGTTTAGTGTAGATAAAATATTAATATATAAAATATTATTATATTAACATCTGCCTAATAATATTGTTAACTTTATATATACTCGACTCATATCTAGTATTCCTATAGATAGTAGGTTACATGTATGAATTGTATTAGTTAATAAAATACAATATTTTTTTGTTATACCTATATATGTGAATATATATATATAATAACTAATAGTCTATAAATTATATTTATTATATATATCTCTCCTCTATATATATATATATTTTCAGTAATATATACATAATGTTTATATATATACTTTATATATAGTGATCCTAATATCTTTGAGTATATTTATCATCTTATCACTAGACCTATATAAATTAATTTTTCTGTCAAATCATATAGATTAACGCGCTTTTATGTCAAGCAAAAGACTCATATATATGATTTTAGTTTTTTGCAAAGTTGAACTGCAATGAGTTTACATTATTGTTCGACATACAGTGTACATCAGGAAGCCCCGCAGTTAAAATAAGAGACATATAGGTATAAGAATGTTTTAAATTTGATACTTTTCTTATAGTTTTAATATGATAATTAATAATTTAATTAATAAAAGTTAATAAATCCTATACCTTTGAAATGATGAAAATATATAATAAAATCAATAATAATGAAAATAAATAATAAAAACTAAAATATATAATAAGTACTATAATAATAATAATAATAATAATAATAATAATAATATAATAATCGGTATTAACTAAATAATAAAATAAATACTATAGGATTCCATAATAATAGATAAATAATGTTATTCTAATTAATTTGCCTATAGTGTGTAATTATTTAATAATATATTGAGATAATATAATAACTCGATATATCTCTCATAATAGATTATAATGTCTAATTTTGAGTTATGCAATCTATAATTTTTATTCAATATAACTTATAACAAATTTTATCTATAATTAAATTTTCAGAATATTTATTAGATTTATGTTTTTTACTTATATTTATATACATAAAATCTTCATATAATATTAATTATAGAGCATTACATATTTACAGTGGAATAAATATATAAAATTGTTATCTAATTCATTATGAATTAATAATAAATGATAATAATAAATAGTTAATCACATAATCAATATATTAATTATTAAAAATTATAAATATTATATTACATTACAATAAACATTACATTACATTAGAATCTGATATTACGCTATATATTTATTACCTTTATTCTGAATTTTAAAACAAGAACCTTAATAATAAAAACTATAATATAAATAAACGTTATAAAAATATTATAATATATAGGTACTTTCAGTTAGCATAGTGACCCGTATACTAAAGCTCTATCTCTCCATTATTACATAAAGAGAATTTTACTGATATATAAATATCGATTACTACTCATTGATATATATAATAATATGTCATCCATTATTAAATATCATATTTTGCTTAAGAACTCGTATGTAATTGAGGATTTTCGTTATGTTAAAGTACTTTACTATTAAAATGCAATATATATGCAATATGCAATAATATAATTAAAAGAAAATGTCTTTATTTCTTATATGTAAAACTGTTTCTGATTGTTTTAATTGAAATGAACCTTTTGTTTTTAAAATTAAACAAACTTTACAATAATGACATCTTTCAATCATGGTAAAAAATAGCTTGTAATATTTCATACTATTATTTTGTTTCTATTATATTATACTTTATACAAAATATATTCGTAGCTATGATATAAAAATTTCAATGTCCTTTTTTTTTTTATATTGATAAATATTTATTTCTTGATTTGGCTATATAAACTATAATTGAGTATTTATTTATTATATATATAGTTATTATAACTTAATATATATATACACCATTAACTATATATATATTATAAAGAGTTTATTGCATACTCTTTATCTCAATATATATATATATACTATATAATAATATAATATCTCTATAAATAAATCAAACTGTTGCAATACTAATATTATATATTATATATATACGTATTTTATTTAGTAGAAAGATGTGTAGTATATGTTATATATTAATATTATATATATATATATATATATATCTTAAGTGTTGTATATATGATATTATATTATATTTTATATTTATTAAATAAATCATAAAATGTATATAGGTAAATAACTATTATCATGGTAGTTACTAATAACTTATACTATATTATATATATATATATATATATATATATTATATGTATATATATATATATATATATATATATATATATATATATATATATATATATTATCAACTATTGTTCTAACGAACGAAGATAAAAAAAATATATATATTCTTTTAAATAAATAAACCAATATGAGTGCGAGAAACAAAGTTGGGAATACGATATCTTCCCTTTATTGCGTTTTGCAGAAATATTCTTCTGGGTTTTCATTGTAAATTTATACGCTCAATAACAACTGTGGCGTCCTCTATCGGTGAAGCAATATGCGATAAGTCCTCTTTCTAAAGTAGAGATTGATTCTGGAGAGCGTTAAAATAGTTTTCTCGCCTCGTTTCCGCCTTATGCCCTTCAGCCTTTAGCAAACAAATGTCCTAATGACGATTTCAAAAGAAAATTTTGTAAGAGGATTTTAATTAAAGTACAAAAAAATTGTATATTTTGCAAATTCTCTGACGGAGATAATGGAAATATATATTATTCCATTTGCAAAAATTCTAACAATGGAGAACAAATATGTTTACAGTATTTTAATAAATAAAATATATTGCTAACGCGAGCATACACACACACACACACACATATATATATATATATATATATATATATAATATATTATAATATATATATATATTATTATATATATATATATTATATTTATATTTATATATATATATACTAAATACATATATATATATTAATATATTATATATTATATAATATATATATATATATATATATATATATATATATATATATATATATTATATATATATATATTTATATATATATATTATATACTATATATATTATTATATATATATATATAATATATATATATATATATATTATTATATATATTATATATTATATATATATATATATTTTATATATTATATATATATATTATAAAAATATATATATATTTAATATATATATTATATATATATATTAGTATATATATATATATATATATATTGATTATATATATATATATATATAGTAATATATATATATTGTCGAGATAATTTTAATCGATGAGGCACGCGGGTTCAGCATCAATAAATAGTTTCTGTTGTCTATTGGTTTTGAACTATATTAAATCCTTTATAACTTTGCTGAATACTAGACTCAAGTCCAATGAGAATTTTTTCCAATAATCAGGTCGCTGTACAGGATAGAAAACAATCAAGATAAAGCAGAAGTTTTACTCATAAGTAATATAAAAACATCACAAGTATTCAAGAATACGTAGTACGAAACGCAAAAAGCCCTGATATAATAATAACTCTGCCTTTTATATATTTGCAGCTATCTTATATATAGAATTAACGAAAAAATAATAATATCATATCCTTAAACTTGAAAGTCTAAAATTAATTATATGCTTATCATCTTACAAGCTAATAATTATCATTTCCCAATTGTCAAATAAATTTTTTATAAATAATAAAAATTGAGCGAAATTGAGAATATTACTAACTTAAAGGAATAATACGCGAAATTAAAGCTAAAGCTAAATAGTTTTCCCAAAGTTAAATAAATAGACTTGCGGAATCTCACAAAAAATGTCGCCACTGGCAATTTAATGGCCCTACAGCGCAGGTTTAATAAATCTTACATTCGCCTCCTAGCATAGGAAAGACAAAGTGAGTGTCAATCTATTTAAGTGCTTGTAAAAGAAATAAGACTGATCTCTAATGTTGATCTTTGCCCTTAAAGAGATTATAAATCTTTCCTTCGGTAATTTAATAATGCTTTGGCCATCTCGCTCTTCTTCACGCTGACACGGTATTACTTATTTCTTCTGATCTATCGAGTGATCGTCTTCTGTTTTGGTGTCCAGTTTTTTGTTTTCATCTTATGACACTTTGGACCATGTGCATGTGGTATAGCAGAGATCAAGATAGCAAACTCTTTCGTTTCACGAAGGTTTAGGAGTTTGTCGACTTTGCCAATTCTTCCCAAAATCGCGTTCGATCATTCCTCTAAGGCCAGTTCTTCTGGGCCATCCAGAATAGAAGCTCTGCATAGGAGCGCATTCTGGTCTGGATTTGGTCTGCTTTCAACGTCCAAATTGATTTTGTTGGTGCAATAATTACTTATGAGATATTCTAGCTCCCTCGAGTAGATGACATGGGGATGCTAACTCTGAACTGAACTGACCTGGGACTTCCTTGTGGAGAAAAGGGAGTGTGTGGCGACACGACAGTGCACTCTGATACTTTCCTCTTTGTCACGCTGAGGACGAGATTCAAATGACTTTTTCCTACTTGACATCTCGGTGAGATTCTTCGAGTCTGCGTAGAGAGAGAGTCGGAAGTAGTATTATGATTAATGTGCTTGCTAAAAGTCGCTTTCTAAATCTATCCATTTCTCCTCTCATATGGTTTTGAGTTCTCTTTCTCCTTTCTCTCTCTATTTTCTTTCATCGATATACTTGCAATTACAGAATCGAATTGTTTCAGCATTTGGAATTATCTTTCAGATAAGTGTGGTCAACTGAATCTTTTCAGATGGCACCTCAGTTTGAGACTTATTCTCTTCTTTCGACTTCCTTTCATATTCTTCCTCCACCTGGGGTTAACTGGAACACTCTTCCCCCTAATCTACTATTAATAACCCCCTCAGGCATCAACGCTGTCACCTCAGACTTTATTTTCTTATTAACACTGGCCTCAAAACAGCTTGAATTTCAAAAAAGATATGGGTTTGGAATGGAGAAGATTTCGGTTGAAGTTATTTCCACTCTCTTACTATCTTTTGTAGCAGTTTTCAGTTTTTATGAGTGTATTTCTGACAGGTGAACGGGACTGCGTCTGTCTTGCGCGGACATCAATTTGGTCATTAATTTTTTTAAATAGTTTCAGCTTCATAAACATCTTCGACAATGGGTTGTGTCCACGTCAAGCTGCTAAGGGGGGCTATAATCAACAGGTCTAATCATTATTATTTCGCAGTAGACATTTCGCATCATACTAGATAGTAATAACTTCGACAAAATGGATGTTGTCCACGTCTGGGAAGGTGAGATCAATTCTATATATTATTATTCTGTGCCAATATAGCCTATTTTCAGTTTCCATAAGGTATCTCGACCATGAGGATGTTCGTGCACACGTCGTTGAAAAGTCTTACTATTAATCATTATTACTTTCTTATTTTTCATAGCCATTTTATCCTGTCCTTTCCACTCAAGACTTCGACAATGGATGTGTCTTTGTCGGTATTAATTTTATCATTTGTGTGTATTTCCGAATCGTATGTCTCCGGACTTAGCGCGCCTGGATATTTTTCCCCAATGTTGCCATTGATCTCGTCATTGGTGGTTGATAACTAATCACTAATTTAATACGCATCGATTACAGATAATAAAGCTTCGACAGTTCATCGAGTATTAACAACGGATGCAAAATCAAAATTCGTGTGCTTGGCGTGTAACCAAAGTGGTTGTGTATATGCAATTCGGGAAGCATCTTCTCATATACTGCTGTGAATTTGATAGGTTTTTCATACAAAACTATACTTTTTTGCAACTGTATCAGCGTCTACTAACCCTGTATGACGAAAGGAGTAACTAATATACGTCAATGCTCTCTAGATTAGAACCATTCGTCACGCGGCTGGAATGAAGGGGATAGAGTCTGACGTTTGTTATTATCACTGATTATGACATGTGATTAAAAAAATGGGGTGTAATAGATTTGTCCGACATGCAACATGCGTCCTCAACATTTACGACTCACGTAACACACCCATCTTCATCCACAATTTTGACATACCGCGCGCCAAAATCTTTTTGTTGACACCCTTTTCGATTGTAACAGCGGCGTTTTGTATTACTTTCCTTAGGTTGCCGTGCATCTCTCTCGCCGTTATATGGTTATCACGACATGTGTATTGTATTCTCAAATTAGGGTGCGAGACTACGCGGGATATCTGTATGTTTCCGTTTTGAGTTGAATAACATGCATTAGAACCATGGACGACTTTGTGGCATATTTCGCAAATTTTGGTGTGTTGGCGTTTAGTATTATGGCTTATTTTATCCTCGTTATTAAGATGCCATAGAGAGGTTAAAGTCTTGCCTTTTAGAACAAAGGTTCTTACCCCTTGCTTGACAGAAATCTATCAGCGCGAGAAGCAATGTCGTTTAAACTAGAGAGTCTACTCTCTTAAATAACAGACTAAGTCCTGTATTGGGCTAAAGGTGAGAATTGATCATAGCTATACCATAAAGATCGGTTAAACTCCTTGAAAGCTTTGTGGACTGAAAACTTGAGAGTTCCAACCATCTTGAAAGATATAGTTATAAATCCGTCTCAAAGTATTGTAATGTGCCAATCATCTGTCTTTGGGTTTTGGATTCCTCACTACATTGAACTTATGCATACCTATAACCATCTTCTAGTGCGTCATGTGCTAAATTTGGAATAATAAGGAGGGCTTCCTTTAAGCTGGGTAAAAATCATTGCTAAGTATTGGGATAGGCAATTTGCACTATAAACTCAGCAAATAAGCATACGTCAGTTAGAAAGCGTCAATTAAATAAAGAGGCCATAAACTGCGATCCAATTTGAAGATGTCGCATAGCTTTCAAAACATTGGATGTATGCGTCCATTTCGTACCTTTGAAGTAGACGAAGACGGGCACATATTCAGTTACATTCTTTACATATATAGGTGCTATGAGGGATTACATATGCTTAATGGAACGGAACGTTGGTGATACTGATTTGGTGTTTAGACAGTCGGTGATTTTTGCCAGAGATTCAATAGTTATAGCCTGTGTTCGGCGTTCGGATTTTCAGCTGTACCTATCGTCTTCATTATTCCTTTCTACATTTGAGCATTTCCTGTTTCCAGCTTATCCTCTCTTCTTCGCGGTTTGACTTTCACATTATCAAAGCTCTTTCTGCATTTACACGCTCACCAATATGTATGTTTTGTATCCTTTTTCTTTGGTGGAATTCTGAGAGACTCCTGGCCTTTTAGTGCCTAATTCTCTATAGCCATCTAGACAGCTGATGGTATCGGTCAGTGGTTAATGTTGACAAATAAAGAGGACCGTGAAGAATAAAAGTAGAGGTGAGTATCTGAATCCAGCAAGTGTGATGAAGAATAACAGTTATTAAGTTGTAAATATATCCTTAATTCGGACTAGGCACCATATAAACGATGTGGATGATTTTAATGTTTATTCGATAAGGAACGCGGGTTCTAGAGTATTCATATAAAATGTAGTTTCATAGTTGTCTAGGGGTTTTTGAACTATTTAATTGAGAATCCGTTTTAAAAAGCTTTGACTGAATACTAGACTCAAGTTCAATGAGAATATTTTGGTCCAATAATCAGGTCGCTGTGCAGGAAAGCAAACAATCAAGATAAAAGCAGGAGTATTTACTCATAAGTAAAGAAAACACAATCACAAGTTTCAAGAACGATGGTACGAAACGCAAAAAGCCCTTATTAATTTAACCTCTGCACTTTTTATATTATTTGGCAGTATCTTGATATATAGAAATTAACGAACAATCAATAATATGCTAATCCTTACTTGATACAGTGTCTAAACTTATTATATGCTACTCTCTCTCAAAGCAAATAATTTATAATTTTCCAAATATTGCTCAAGTAAATTTCTTTCTATAAACTTGGAAAACGTAAAAGTCAAATGGCAACTTACTTAAGACTTAAGTAATATCATAGGTGAATATAAAGCAAAGCTAAAGTTTCCAAAGTTAAGATAATAAATAGACTTGCGGATTCTCAAAAAATGTGACTATATGGCTTATGGCCCCTCAGGCCAAGGTATAACTTGACATTTATATTAATATATATAATTATATATATATAATATAATATTATATTATATATATAATATATATAATATATATATTTATATTATAATAATATATTATATATTAAATATATATAATTATATTATACAATATTATATATATAATATATATATTATAATATTATATAGTATATTATATAATATTATATATATTATATATATTATAATAATTATATATATTATATATATATATTATATAATATTAGATATATTTAATAATAGTATAGTATTAGTATAATATATTATATGTGTATATTATATATATATAGTATATGTAATATATTATATATAATATATGAGATATTTAAAGTATAGTTTACTCTCTACCCGCGAATATCCTAAAAATTTTCGGATTGTCATAAAAAATAATAATAAAATAAAATAATATATGTTAGTAGTTATATGATAGTATATATATGATAGTATATAGAGTATATATAGTATATAGTATCAATTAGTTATGTCACTACTGATTTATATGTTAAATATATATTTATAATATGTTATTTCTTCTGTGACAGTTGCTTCAACAGGAAAATTCATATACGGAGAGTACTAAAATTTACAATAAAAAAACTATAAAATACTAATACATAAAATAAAAATATAATAATAATACAATATATAATAATTTAATATGAAAATATAAATTTGTTTTATGGTGAATAAATGAATTAATAACAACAAAGGTAAATAGCTTACACAACAGACTTATTAAATTAACTAAAATATTTTTAGAAGCTATATTATATAAAAATTATTTAATCATTTCAAATAAGTAGTACCTCCTCATAGTTTAGTCAATTTTTGATATATAACTGCCTCAATATTATATTTCTAAGGTAAAAAATAATATAATAATTATCAATAATATATTAATAATATATATTTATAAAAACACTAAATATATATATAAGTATTTATTTATATAATTACTTATATTATATATACCTTATAAATATATTTATATAATTATATAAATAATTTTTATACCTGTTAAATATTAAATGTTCATATACACGAATTTATCATTATATCCACTGAAGAGAAATTACAAATTTTTGAAATTATAGGAAAAAAAGTTGCTGGCGTCGACCATTTCGAGCACAAATATACAATTTAATCGCATAATCTGGTAACGACCCATTTCTTCAAAGGTGTCGGGCTATGTAAGGTTTTTAAACCATATATAATTATATAATATATATATATATATATATATATATATATATATATATATATAATTAATAATATTATATATTAATTATATATTAATATTATATATATATATTATATTATATATATATATATATTTTTGTGATATATTATAACGTATGCTATATTTATCCCCGATTATTACACTAGTAAGTATATATATATATAGGTTAACACGGTAGTAGAAGGACTACTAATGAGAAATATTATACCGAACTTATATATTATAGGTTATAGTATCAGTATAGAATATTTATATATTAATACTACTGATAATACCTCAAGTACGCCTAATATACTAAACGTGTATTTGCTAACAATATATCATGAAGTTTTGATTATTTATTATATATATCACATTTTATGTATAGAAGATAAAACTTCTAAATATACTATTAATATAGCTAGGAGGATATTATGAAACTCAGTACGTCCTTCATCTCGCATGAATAAGTCGGCGATAGGTCAATCTCCTATACCTGACTCATCGGATATATAGGTCATATATATTATATATAATATATATATTATATTAATATATTATAATATATATATATTATTATTATTATATTATAATATATATAAGTATATTAATATAATATATATATATATATTATATTATATATTAATATGATATTATTAATTATTATATATATATATATATTAATAAGTATATATTAATATTATATATTATATATATATATATATAATATATAAAAATAATATTAATATATTTAATATAATATTAATATATTTAATTATATTATATATATATATTATATTTATATTATATTATATATATATATGATATATATTATATATTATATTTATATTATATTATATAATATACTAAACAGGCATGATTGTGCGCGCGTGAATTGTACCATCCTCAGCTTCCCTCTTCGCGATACGTCGCCCTCGTAATCATCAAGAGGTGCCATTGTTCTTCTCACTGAATAAAATGTAGATCGTTCATTAATAGCATCTTTTCCTTGGTCATCTCTTAATTTCTGTCTTGGTTTATGTGTTATCTGGTTCTCAATCGTTACTCACTCGTTTATAGTATACTCTACTTCTTTTTAGTTTCCACATCTGTTTTGTTTGGAATCCTGTGCTTCTTTTATCCCGCGCATTGTTTTATTCTGTCCTCTATGTAAGTCCCGCGTTCTGCGCGCCATCTCCTAGATGGGATTGCGTTAGTGCGCTAATTTCTTTTGGTCATGGGATAGGGTGTGTCTTTTAACCTTTCATTTATTTTTTAGTGTTTGTTTATTTTTGTTGTGTTATAGTTTTTTCTTTACAACATATGCCGATAATATTTCTTGTTTATTTCTCATATTTATTTTTTTTCCCCTACACTTTTAGAAAAGGGCATTAGCCTCTAGTGAGTGATGAAATTTAGTTTCTGTTTGTTTCTTCTGTTGGTATCACTGATAAAAAAAAAAAAATTGTAAAGTATATATATATTATATCATAAATAATATATAATATAAGAATCAAGATATATATTTGGGATCTGCTTGGGCTCCTACAATATCAGTTATCATGTTTAAATATATATATTACTTAATAATACTTTCCATTATTTGGTACTATATAGAGTATAAGAATAGTATAGAGAACTCGTAGCCCAAACTAATAGCTATTTATATATATAGGCAGTACTCATAGGTATTTACGTGACTAATATATACTCTCTACCTTATGATTTTACTCTCTATATAGTATATAGGTCGTTATATTCTATATAATATATTATATATATATATATATGTGTATAATAATATAACTGAAGCTATATTCTATTACATTCCCAGAACTATTATATGCAATATCGACTATCCTCTATTTTATTTAATTTTTATAGATGTATCATATATATATATACCCCTCCTAGATATTGAGGGTTATAATTTTTTTATTGTCTCCTATATTTATATATACGGTATATTATATGATATTAATTATTATAATATATATATAGTAGTATTATATATATATATATATAAGCTAAGGTGAAGGATATATATGATAATATATATATTATATATTATATATATTACTATATATGTAATTATTATTATATATATATATATATAATAGTATTATATATATATATTATTATATATATTATATTATATATTATATATATTAATATATAATATTAGATATATATATTTATATATATATTATAATATTATTTATATATATTAATATATATTTATATTAATTAATATATATTAATTTATATTATATATATATATTATATATATATTATATATATTAATAATATAATATTATTATCATATATATAGTCATTCAAATTTATTATGGCAATATATTTTAAAGTTTATCCATTGTCACTATATCAATATGTATTATTATGTCCTTTCTCTCATAATATAAATTTCAAAAAGATAGATAGTATCTCTATATTTATATATATTATGATATATAAACTGATATTCGTATATACTAAATTTATGGTTCCATGACAATATTATCAATGTTTATTTAATTTGTACTTTTGTTTGATAACTTATATTTATATTAATTTTATGCGTTTATATTTATATATATAATATTATATATTAATGTATAGTATATATAATAATGGTTTTATATTATATAATGTATATATATTAATACTTTGACTTACATAATATCTCATAATAATATTTATATTTAGTGGTACTAGATATAATGTTATATATTAGCATTATATATTTAACATAACAAATTTCCAAATTTGACGTTCTATTAAGTTTATATTACATGTGATAATAAATATATAAATAATTATATATATTTTTCGATTAATATGGATGCATAAGTAATTATATAGTATTATAAATATATAATGAATATTAGATATTTATAATTAATAAACTGCTGTGTATGAAGTTAACAGGATTACTTTTACGCGAAACACATATTCTCGATGTGAAAGAATTCTGTTCTAGCAGGATGCCAGCGAATGATCAATAAAAAATTTTTAAATATTTTTGTCTTATACTATTATTATTAGTATTAGAGGAATTAGAACACTCATACTATATATATTATTATTTAAAAGTTTAAAACCAAAATATAATGTAGGATTAGTTAATATTAATACTATATATAATATATATATTATATATTTTAATTATATATATATTTTAACATGAGTATCCGTTATGGGATTTGATTTAAACCATTTGTTTAAACCATTGTTTAAATCGTTGGTATAAATAAAGCATCATTAAATTAACACTAGATAGTATGCTTCATGAATGATACACTCACAATCATTGTAATGAATGTATATTTCAAATGATTTTTCTTATGTATTTCTTTAGCCTTTGATTGATAATGCGTATTTATCCTCAATAATTTTTATATTATACCTAATCATATAGTGACTAGAAAAGTTAGTAGTTGTTATTGTAATCCATGTTAAAATTTTCATTAAATATTGCTGGAAATCTATGCTAAGAATCAATTCAATCTAAATCTTGAGTTATATGCATTGCGGTAATGCTTTTTTTATTTTCATCAGTAGAATATAAATTTTTGTAGAATATTTATATATATTATTTGTTTAATTATTTATTGCTAGTATATATAATATAATAATATGTATTGTTCTAATGAGTTATATGTATATATAGTTATAGTTATTTAATTATTATATTTTTCCTCTAATATAGTATATTATTTATTGTATTTTTTTTATTTTTATATAAATTAAAAGTAATATCTCGTCCCTATTTATTAAATATATTAATTATACAATTATAAATTATTCATATATATGTAGAAATTACTATATTGATACAAGATTATATATACTTATAAATTATAAATGCATTATTATATATATTCAGATAATAGGCTTCAATATATAAACAAGTATTTTGTTTATAATTTTTTGGTGTAAAATTTATATTAAATACTTTTTTATAATTAAATTGAATAATTAATCTATCGGTATTTTCGTAATAATAATAAGAATATAAATAAATTAATGTGCTCGGTTTTAAATGTAATCTATAGGTGACTAGCTAAATATATATAGATATATTTATATATATATATATATATTAATTTTTTTTTTTATATATATTAGTTTATCAGTATAATAATATATAGAATCTTATTCTTCAATATACCTATATAAGAAAAATATAATATAATATTTATAAATAATAAAATAAAATATATAAGCTAATGATTATATAGTAATATATAAATACAGTGTAATTTATATTTCATGTTCATAACAGAAACCAAATTTGGTAAATCTTTTTATATACTAAATAAATTTACATTCTCGTTTTAACCATAAATATTGAAATAAAATTAATTAAAAAGTTAATTTTATAAACAGAAGATTTGTTATAGACAAATATAAAGAATCTAGTGCAATACATATTATAATTTTATATTCTATTAAATTTGATTTATAAATTATATTAATATATTGCTATATAATTTAAACCTAATATGTCTATTTAAGTTTATACTCTTAGACTATAATAATCTATAGCAAAATCATTTAATATCATAATAATTACATACTTATTATTAAAATATATATATTATTTATGATAATTTATATTTTGATTAATTATGAAAGGCGTGGACCAGGGTGATTACTATATATATATATTGAACAAACAAAAAAATTATAGCCAACTGGCAACCCGCAATTTCTAGAGGTGTCGTGTAAAAGTAACCTTTACCAAAATCTGAAAAATCAAGAAGCATTTTTTATAAAGTTTTTTATAATATTTTATTTTAATAATAGTTCCGTTCCTCCCTCTTTTCGTTTCGAAACCTTGATCCAACACAAATCTGGCAATTGATGTTTCAACCAGTTCTTGCAGGTTTCTGCGTTAATTTTCGGATAAATCATTCTTTCTATCTCTCAAACGCAATTTATCTTTATAATATAGATTTGATGGAATATTCTAGCTCTAATGCCTCTCTCATTTCATCCCCAAAGGTGCTCTTAGGGTATTAAATCAGGACTCTTTTGAGAAGGCCAGGGCGTAGCATGACAAAAACCCTTCCCTTGTGCAGTTTTTTTGTATAGCTTTCATTGTGTTTTTGCGTTGTGTTTAGGATCATTATCTTTCTTTTATAGAATGCCATAAAAAAACTTTATTTATAAATTTTGTTGCAATGTAAAGTAGCTTTAATTTGGTAACTATTTTTTTAAAATTACAGTGTATCCATTACTCCATTCCTCATTCATCTTTAATTTATCAATTGAAGTAGTCCAACCCCTTTTGAGCTGAAACCTCCCCAAATATTAATACTACCACCACCTTTTTTTACAGTTGGAGTTAAACATTCAAATTTATATTCTTCCCCAGGTCTTCTATTTACTATTTTCCGTCTTTTGTCACTTCCAAACAGCTCAAATCTACTCTCATCTGTCCCAAAAAACTTTTGCCCAGCTATCGTCCTTCCATTGCTTATGTGATATAAGCAAACTGAAGGCGAGCTTTTATGTTCTTTTCTTAAAAAAAAAGGGGGAAATCTCTATAATATTTCATTTTAGCGTGAATCTTTTTCTCACTTGACTCTTCTGCCTAACTAGTATTGCGGACTTACTTCGGTATTTCTCCCCGTCTTTACAAGCCTTACTGAGATCCCATCTGCCAGCATGGAATCTGAGATTTTTATTTCTTTCAATTATATATGACCAATATAAGATTTCTGGGTTATGTAGATGTATTACATTCCCGAAAGGAGTGTCGTTCTATATATTCTACTCTATTCTATATTATACATATATCAATACTAGGATCAATACAACTTGAGATGAAGAGAGTTTAAAATAATAGTGTATAAACTTTTTTATCATATATGTGCATTGCCTCTATAAGTTATCAGTAAACATATACGGCCTCTTATATTCTCTACTTTATTAAATAATATATATAGATAAAGTCTAAAAGACTCAATTATCAATTTTTTCTAATTTTACAGTTAACCAGAAAGAATTTGATAATTAAGAATCTAAAGATTAGGAATTTTAAAATATGTGTTATGTCAATGGGATATTAAAACTCATCGCTTGTCCAGTTTCGTGATTGTTTAGGTTTCCTCGCTTTAAAAAAGTCATATTTAAAAACCAGATTAAATAACTCAGTTTAAAATACATCTGAGCTGCATAAAAAACCAAAAAACAAAAAGACAGAATAAAAACGATGGGTCGTCATATACTATTTGGACTTTATTCTGAATTTATTTTAAAAAAAAACAATTGTTTTTGTTTTTTTCAAAAAAAACATGGTTTTTTTCCAACCCTATATATATATTTAGATATTGAAGAAATTCATTTAAAAAAAGAAATGGTATGTCATAATTTCCATAAAAAATAAATGATAGAATGAGCACAGTGGACAAATCTTAAATTACAGAGTTGGGGAAAGAAGGAATGAGATTTGGCGGAAAATAATGGCTCATAAGCACGTCTCATAGGTGAAGGTATAAAAGACTATTGCCAATTAGTTATCATTTCGAAAGGTTAAATAAATAAATTGTTTTATTCTGTTTTAATTTCTAGTGATTTTTATAATTATTAGATAGTGGAAAACCTTTTCAAGTTTTTTGAGGCAAGTGTGTACGAAGTTTGCTGTACTTAAACTTACATATAATATTGTATTATGATACTATATTTGATCCAGAATAAGTTATTAATGGGTGCTGCAACACTTTCGATACTATAGATGTTTTCCAAACATTTTAAATTTAAAATTTTTGTTTTAATTGAAATCCAATATTATACTTTATTACTATATATAATTAAACTCTAATAGATATATAATATAATATTATATATAATATATAAATATATGTAATAAAACATTTTAAGTATTTAAAATTTTTGTTTTCCAATTGAAATCCAATGAATCAATTTAAGTATAATCATAAGTACAAGTACTATAAGTACAATAATATAGATATAGTATACATTATATAGATAGTATTATAAATAACTATATATAAATACATAGGCTATAATAAGTCATATATAAGATACGTATACTAGTATTTATAATTATATTATGTGATAGTATAGAGTATATAATGAATAATATCATATATATTATATATACTATAAAAGAAAATATTATTCTAATATGATACCACATAAAATATATATAAGTTGTATGCGTCGCATGTATATAAAGTGTTTATACAAAAATTATAGGAACTATTGAGTAAAAGATAAGCTTATCGAATATAATTACGTATAAAAGATAGTTATAGGGAAATAGTATAGTTGTATGATACAGCTATTAATATAATAATAATGTAATATTAAAACTGAGAGATAGAGAGAAGAGATGAGAGAGAGAGAGAGAGAGAGAGTTGGGTAATGATTTTCCAATTAGGACTTTAATTTTATAGTATAGGCTTTGCCTACGATTTGATATTATGTTTAATATAAGAACAATATTTAACTATGCCTGTAATCCTTTTATTCTCCGACCCGCGTGACTGAATATACTGTATATTGCTAACGCTGTATACACAATACGACAAGATTTTAATGGAGAAACATTTTTTGAACATAAAATCATATAACAATAGAAAAAAATTTTTTTAAATATATATAATAAGTTAATATAAACACGGCAAACTATATAATACTAATAGTATATATACTATAATAATACTATTATATTATATATATATGTCTCCACCATATTAATAATACAGTATATTTTCC
The DNA here is from genome assembly GCA_015478945.1 of Trachelipus rathkii. Classification (NCBI taxonomy): domain Eukaryota; kingdom Metazoa; phylum Arthropoda; class Malacostraca; order Isopoda; family Trachelipodidae; genus Trachelipus; species Trachelipus rathkii. The sequence continues at coordinate 44,851 of JABUQX010079495.1, forward strand.
TATTAAATAAATGTTAATATGTAATATCAATTAATAATATGGAGTATTTTTATATCCGTGCCTATACTAGTATTATAATAGGGCTTAAGGTACTATATAGATATATACGTATAGAGTATGAGAGTACGAGTATATAATTAGTGTATATATAGCATTAGATATATATAGTACCGTAAAGGTTACTTAATTTTACAGATACCCTGAGTAGAGTATATATTGGTACTGATCGCGTGCAAAATTCAACCTATTATTGATAAATATGATTTAGTGTTGGATTACCTAGATTCCGGTATTGCATATTATAAAGAGATCAAGCGTAGTATAGTATTCGTATGTCGGACATAATATTGATACATAGGAGGATAAGATATAAGCGAGACGTGTATATACTATTTATCAGGGAAAATAGTACATTATGGACGCGCTGAGCTAAAGTATATGTAATATGGTAGTATGATATATATCATATATAGTATATATAATATATATATATATAATATACTAAACTACATTATATATTATATATATATTATATATTATATATATATACTAGTTATTATGGTTATAAATATATATACTTTATTTATAGTAATATATATAAATATGATAGTATAGATAAAATATATCTACCGCTAACGATATCAAAATAGTTACTAATATTAGTTAGTATATATTCCATTGGAACGCCTTAAATGTAGATCTGAAATAAATTGTTGCAATTAATGTAATTAATTTGATTTATTTATTATGTATTAATGATTATTATTAATTAATGTATTTGGTATGCTATTATTTGATAAACAATTAATTATTACTTAATTATTAGTTGATTATTTATTATTATATTTATACACATTGGAATATCTTAGTTTTAGCTAGTGGGGGGACATAGGTACAAACCATCGGTTTCTGTTTGTTTACAGTTTTAGGGACCCTTTTATGTTTAGACCCGATGTATATACTGCAGTGTTTAGTCGGCCCGGCTTCGTATCGAGTAACTGCTTCTAGGGATTGTAACCAAATGTAATGAAGTATGCTACATTCTGCTGCTTGAACACACTCAAAAGAGTACTTCATATAAGCAGCTTATGGCAAATGAATTATATGTATTATATTTATATTGAATCATGGGGATGGACAACGCTAGAATGAGTGACAATTTGTTTTACGAAAACGTCTAGTAAGGCTTTCGGGGGTCGATTTCGTGAGGTGATTCGTTGTGTATTGGATTGTTTGCGCTGTAGTTACAGGTGTTACCGCGTTTACACATATGTACAAAAACTAGTTCGTTAACGAGTTGTTTGAAAAACGATTACGTAAATATTCGGAACTCGTTAGTCATATTCTCATTCTTGGGCTTCATGAGATTACTGAGAATATCCAGATTCATTCCAATATCGATTTAGGGGATAAGGATGCTATTCTAATAGCAAAGAGGGAAGTTACTTTAGAGGTATAGGACGTAGGATAGAACGGAAATTATTAAATTGTATCGTGAACGACCGCGAGAGGAAGATAGGTCAAGATTTACGGAACCTGTGCCTATTTATTAGAGTTACCGGAGTGGCGCAAATTGAACACTAGCAGTGAAAACTTTCATACCTAGAACGCATTAGCTTTGAAGTATTTGTTTCAGGAGGAAGGACCCGAACGTTGGGTTTCTCGGAGCCACTTCGGCCATAGACAAGTCATTATATATATATATGTATATATTTATAGTTATATTTATATTATATATATCTAATATATATATATGATATATATATATATATAAGAATATTTATTATTTATTATACTATACATTATATTTTATGAATATAAATATCAGAGGCGCGATTATACGGGGGGAATCAAGTTTCCTCAGTGGTGCCACTGAATAAAAAAAAATAATAAGCAAGCGATTTAAAGATTAATTTCAAGATTACTAAATTATGACTGTATATAATAATGTTAAAATGTTATATTGACAAAATAATGAATGGTTAAAATAACAAGCATGCAGAGGTCTTTTCAAACATTCTATTTTTCTAGAATCAAATATTATTGGAGGTGCATTCTCGATTTGTGGCCTCAAGAAGCTCGTAATTCATATGCTTTCAAAAAAAACCCACTGGTTGTCAGGGCAACCGTAAAGAACAAAGCCTTATTCTTATATATTTTGTCTATTTTTGGAGGATTGGGACAAAGCCTCCTTTTGAACGTCATAAAATACAATGCATTGTCCCAATAAGTTGCTCTACTGCATAATTGAGGTTGCACACCGTTTTTCAATAGAAGTTCGTGAAATCAAATAAAGAAACTAATATTTTTTTAAATTAATAAAAGTAAAATTAATTTAATTATATATATACATTTATATATATAATATATAGTATATATATTATATATAATAATATATATATTATATATTATTATAATATATGAATATATAGATATATATATCATATATAATATGATATATATATAATTTAGCGTATATATATACTATATATATATATATATATTATATATATTACTAGATATATTATATATAAATATAAGTTATATATAATTATTATAATTATATTATATATCTATATATCATATTTAAGTAATATGCCTCTTGATTGTCTTTGTAATTTAAAACTTATCATCTGCTTACAGTTCCAGTTTATAATATAAATATACGTTAATTATAATATATATATATTAGTATAAATTATATATATATTAGTTATAATATATCATAGATGAAATTAGGTAATACTAATATATATAGATAGTAATATATTATGTTTAATTTAGTAAATAAGTGTCTATTACTAAAATTTTATACTTAATTAATTGTAATAATGTTCAGTAAGTTTGATAATTTTGGCTCTAATTTTGTTAGAAGCCGAAATGATTAAAATTACAATCGGGGCCTGTTGGTTTCATATGATTTTTCACTACATGCTTTGAGAAGTTGAGGGTGGATTCCCTTAGATATTTGTAAGCACCATCGATGAGTGTGTGCTGGGTCATTATTCGTTGAATGTGTGCAAATTGTGACAAATGAATAACTGAAGGAAGAAAATGATATAGTGATACTTATATTAAATATAATAATATCTATATAGAAACAGTATATACTATTAATTATATATATATATATATATATAATAACGAGCTATATCTAAATATATACTTATATAATATAACTTATTATATAATATTATTAAAGGATATAAATATATAATATAATAATAGTCTTTAATTGTTTAATTTATAACTAAAATCATCTGTGCACAATTTACGAAAACAGCTTTGCATCCAGTATAGTATATCATATTATATATATTAATCTTAAATATAATGATAACATTATTACATTATTCTTGACAGTGCGCTCCTCATGTTTTCTGGAACGAGCCGTCTACTGAATATTATAGTTATATCAGATATATATAATATATATATATATATACAGTTATATAAATATAATATACTAATCATATATATATATATAGTATACTTATATATATATATATAAACGTATGTTCCGAGAACATAATGTTCTGTGCCTCTCAAGAGGCGACTAATAAGGGATCATGAGGGGGGTTGGGGGGAAGAAGTATGATTCTGAACGAAAGTTGGAGATGGACATTTGAACTTAAGAGGATACTCGGATGACCACTCGCAGTGCCCATGGCTTGCGCCAGATGCTTGGCGCTATCTCCCAACACTCTTCTCACTATCGCAGGCAACTGGACGCTTCGAACTACCATTAGTGTATCATAAATTCACAATACTCACTTACTATCAGCAAACAACACCTTTTTTTCAACGATAGTCCTATGTATGGCGTGTGGGAGAAGATTTCTCCACAAGTGTATGTTCTGTTTGTTATAGGAGGCCGACCTAAAAGGACAATAGGTAGTTTTTGGCTTGGGAAGCCACTACACTTATTTATACTAGGAATACCTTATGACAATCTGGATTCCGTGCATGTACCCTCTTACCGAAGTGGGGAAGAGTAAAGGGAAGAAAATATCATACACACAGACACCATTCACACTACACACCATACACACATATCATATATATAAATATTATAAGATATGATGCATATATTATATTATATATATATGTATATAATGATATAATGATAATGATGGTTGTGTGTGTGGTGTGTGGTGTGTGTATGGTGTGTGTGTGTGTTTTCTCGTATGTCGATGTGTGTTGTGTGTGTGTGTGTGAGGTGTGGGTGTGCTGTTGTGGGTGTGTGTGTGTGGGTTGGAAATATCCTTGCACTAATTGTTTCAACTTCTTCAAATCTGCTTTTAAATGCATTTACAGAGTTCAAAAGAGTTCAAAGCAACTCAGCCTTTCACTTAACGGATAAAAAAAAAAGAAAAAAAAAAAGACATAAACGAAAGCGGTTAAGAACTTTCAAACAATCTCTTATTTATTGAAAAAGCGGGGATATTGATGGCGTGTATAACAGAACGAATGTCAAGGAATGTCCGCCAACTGGAAATATGTAATTGTGATCAACAAAGGAAAAAAAAGGCGACAAAAAAGAAAAGACAAAAAGAAGATGAATCCGTTTCGCCCTCGTACGACACGGAAAAAAAGGCAAGACCGAATACATTTAAGGCGCACAAGATAGATGAAAAATAGTATATCTATTTGGTTTCTTCTGAGCAAGAAATGATATCTATGAAGCATGAGCGGAGAGCGAAGACTGTTCTGTTAAAGACTACAAAAAACATTTTAGCAAATACAACAGTAAATAAAATGATATATAAGCATATCACGGTACTTTATAAGTATGGCTTGCAGACATAATCTATCTCAATTGAGGAATATTATAAGAACTAAAAAAATATCTTATACAAAGTACATCTACAGTACATCATCACATACATATAGCATACATACATACATTACAACATACATACCATTACAATACATACTAATACAAAACAGCTCAGATACAGTACATAATACAACACATAATACATAGCATCAGCTAGCATACATACACTACATACATAAATACATACATAATACATACATAGATAGATAGATTAAGATAGATAGATAGATAGATAGAATAGATATGAACTAGATTAGATAGATAGATTAGATAGACTAGATAGAAAAATTAAATATATTGCAATAAACAATATTTTTGTATATTGTAAGTCTCTAGATTTTCCGATGTATTCATAAAGATAAAATATACAACAAATCTCTCAAAAGAAATAAAGACGAAATTGTAAAGTTTTAGAGGAAAAAATAGGTTTTTAGGCGGACAAGCTCCGCGTTTCATATCTCTTGTTTTTTGAACTCAATCCTTTTTTTGAAGAATTGACACTCGTGTAGTACAAAGTATTTTCTTTTTCCCCTTTTTTAATCTTCAGTTTAATTTACTCTCTTTTATTTCTCCATTTTATAGGACGGAAATTTTGAAGAATAAAGTTAGTTAACATAAAGATCTAATCGCCTTAAGTATTTTTTGCTTACGGATTTGCCATTAATATATAATATATATATAAATAGTAAATATATTATATATATAATATATTTTAGTATACAGCTTTATATTATATATAATATGTATATATATATATATATATAGTATTAATATATAATATATGATATAATATATATAATATAATATATGTATATATAGTATATATATATATATATCAGTATATATATTATATATAATATTAGACAAGG
>JABUQX010079496.1:0-7500 GCA_015478945.1 Trachelipus rathkii
CAGAAGAAAAGAGAGAGATTAACTCCAAACATCTCCTCTCCCTCCTTTATTGGATACTCTCACACACATTCTACTATTCCTATAAAGGCCCTAAACCTTTACTAATTCTACCTGTGCGCCCTCAGTCAGTGATTGCTTTTGGGTCTTCCAGCACCCGCCCAATATTCGTTACCCTCTTCAGCTTATCGATATGGTTTCTCGCGGATGAGCTGTAAAAATAGCGATCGCATTTTTGACAGTTGTCTCTTTCTTTTGTGTGGTATACCTTTCTCCACAAAGCATCTTATTGTGAATACTTGATTCAACACCGCCCCTTCCCACCTTACGAATCCGGCGCTTGTTCTCCCCCAATACTCTCTTCCGTAGTCCTCATCTCTCAAGTAGTATTCCCCATACACTCCCTCTACACTCAAAGACAAATGCCTCTCTTAATACCACACTCCATCCTACCTTTCCCTTTATAAAGGGGAACCAAACAACCATCCTCCCAATCCTGTGGAACTACTCCCTTCCTCCAACATAAATTATATAACCTATAAAGCCATTCCTCCACCCCTCTGCCTCCCATCTGTAACATTTCCATACTCACACCATCTAGACCTGTGGACTTTCCTTTTTTTCCTTTAGTTAGCGCCCTAATAATTTCTTCCATTTGTATTACCATATCCCCTTCCCTCCCCACTTCCCCCCCCATCCCCACCTCTTGTAAATCCTCCTCATCTCTCCCACCCATTTCATTCAATAATCCTCTAAAATATTCCCCCCCCCTATTCCTACCCTATCCTCTCCTCCTATCCATTCCCCTTCCCCTCCCTTAACCCTCTCTCCTAACCCCTCCATCTTCTTCCTTTTTTTATTTACTTCTTTCCAGAATAACTTGCTCCCTGTTTCAAAATTTTCTGTCACTTTTCTACACCATTCATTATTTGCATTTCTCTTCGCCCTCTCCACCGCCCTCTTTGCTTCCACTCTAACCCTTCTATATTCCTCCCAGCTTTCCCTTCTCCTATTCCCCAACCATTTCACATAGACCTCTTTTTTCTTTTTCACCAACTCTTTCACCTCCTCACTCCACCATTCACTTCCCTTCCTTCTACTTGCTCCCACCTTTTTTACTCCACATATCCTTCTGGCCTCTTCACAAATTGTCTCTTTAAATCTCTTCCACTCCTCTTCCACTTCCCTAATTTCCGTCCCACTCACGTCCCTCCACCTATCTTCCATTCCCCTCCTAAACTCCCTCTTACACATTGTCTCATCTAATTTTTCCACCTTTATGACTTCTATTCTCCTCTTTTTTCCACTTTCTCTAACCGTTACCTCTCCCCCTACCCTTAACCTAGCAACCACCAAATAGTGATCAGATAACCCTCTACCTGCCCCTCTGAATACATTTACATCTAGTAATCTGCCTCTATCCTTTCTATTTATACACACATAATCCAATATCGCCCTCCCCCCGTTATCTCACTCTTCCATGTATACTTATGATTTTCACTTTTCTTGAACCAAGTATTCCCAATTATCATTCTTCTATCAACACACAACTCTAACAGACTCTCTCCATTATCATTCCTTTCCCCTAGCCCAAATGGGCCTATAATTCTCCCCATCTCCTCTCTTCCCACTCCTGCATTCAAATCTCCTAATAAACAAATTTTATCATTTATCCCGAAACTTTCCCAACATTCATTCAACTCATTCCAAAATCTTTCTCTCTCCTCCTCCCTCGCTCCATTTACTGGTGCATACGCGCATATAAAAACCCACATTTCCCCCCCAAATTTCACTTTAACCCACATTATTCTCGAACTCACCTATTTGCATAATTTTACCTTATCCCACACCTCTTTCCTCATAACTATGCCTACCCCTTCCCTCGCCCTCACTCTCTCGTTCACCCCCGAAATCATACCCTTAAATTTTCCAAAGTCCATCTCCTTCTATCCTTTCAGCTTTGTTTCTGTCAACCCTAGCACATCCAATCCTTTTTCCTCGAACATTAACCCCACTTCTTCCCTTTTCAGATCCTCATTTATCCCTCTCACATTCAAGCAACCCACTCTAATCTAATCTCTTTTACCCATCTTATCTCTTTACTCCCCCTTACACTCTACTATCCTGACCCTCTTATTCACCACTCTGCTTTCTACTATTCCCTCACTTGATTTGGCTGCACGCTTGCCGGGATCCCACAACCTGAGGCACTTCCCAATACCTCAAGCTCCAAACCCCGCTCAAACAACCACACCCTAAAAATACCCTAAAACTATATTCTAAAATTAAATCACAATATATCTATAAAACTTAATTTAAAACCTATGTTATCGTTGAAATTTATAATTACTTGAAGTAAACTCTTCCTACTGTTGAAGACACTCCTCTTCTAGAGTTCGATATTACCGATTTATAAGATCCCTGAATAATCTTCCTTCTGTGATAATATCCTTATGTAAACTATTCCTACAGTAGAATCAAAAGGAACCTTGATGTATTCTCCTTCTGTCTTGAAGATACTCTTGTTAGAGTTCCTTTGCTTTAATTTTTTACTTTATTCTTTCTTGATCTTTGGTGATCTTTTCCAAGTAAAGACAAAGTTAGGTACCTCAGAAAATTTATTCTTTCCTGCTAATGGTTTTTTCTCAACACTTGTGCTTAAAATGAAATTAGAATTACTTCATTTACTAAGTTGTACCAGAAATTCTTGAGATCCTTGAAAGGTCTTCTTCAAGTAAAACAAAGCAAGAAACCTCATCAAATTCCAAGAGTCCAAAAAGCACATATACTGGTAATTATGCCACTTCACAATTTATTTATTTACTTATCAATCAATTCACTTATTTATCTTTAAAATAAATTTTAAAATCATAAAATAATTAATTTTCACATTTTGTGAAAAAATTTTCAATTCATTAAAAGCCTGGATCTTTTGAAGAGAGCTTTACTTTTCAAAAATTCTATTTTTTCTTCACTTTTGCAATATTTCCCAGCTGTTTTCTTTCTGAATCTTCTATTTTTATCACGTCTTTTATCCAACGGTAATCCAATATATATACTAGAATGTATATATATATATATATATATAAAATATAATATTTTATATATATATATATATATATATATATATATATATATATATATATATATATATATATATATATATATACAGCTACCGAGCTGATACGTAGCATTAGCATCGACTCTGCAGGAGTCGAGGCTTTCATGGATTCTCCTAAAGTTTTGGACGAAATAGACCTTCTTATGGGTGGACAGCGTGGTCAAAATATTTAAGAAGGGAGGCAGAATGATTTAGGTGAGGACCTTAAATTAGCAATGGACTGCTGGAAGTGAACTAACACCAGCACTCCTCTCACCAAGGACATCTTTTCCTTTCAGCATAGTCAGAATTTGTTGAACTTGTTCAATAAAATATATACACTCTCCCTAGTTCTCGGCTGTAGAGCAATATTTAGTATTGGTGGGGATAATTTTGAGGGAAAGAGTCAACACTTGAACTGCCTTTAATATTGAGCACATAATCTTTTTCTGAAAGGTAATATGGATCTTCTTGTCCTTTGAAGAAGACATTGAGAAGGAAGAAGTGAAAAATCTTGAGATTTTGTAAATATTCATTCAATTTTTCATATAATTATAAATAATTTTTTTGTAAGGATATATACCATATTTATTATTAAAATCTTTTGTGAAGTCCGCAACATTATAGCGGGATACGTGCGGACGTGCGGACTTGCGATAGCGGAGGTTTGATGGTCTGAATAAGTGCGGAGGAGCGCTAGCGGACTACATTCGTTTTCTCGAAGTGCGGAGGTGCGCTAGCGGACTACCCCTAAATGAGCTGGGTGCCCCACTTCTGATATATATATATAATTTGTGTTTGATATTATTTGGGTATAATAGTATAAATGTATAGTTTAGTATATATATTATATAATATGGTGGTATATGAGTTATATATATATTAGTATATATATATATATATAATATATATATTCTATATATGCCCTATAATATGTGGACACAAAATGTGTGGGCAGATCCCAAACCCCCTTACAGCGATTTATACTTAAATAAACATACCATCGCAAACGGCCGCTCGCATAGAAGGGGTGTTGCAACCTAGATAGGGTCGTTGTTTAGGCAACCCTGTACCAAATTAAAAAAGCAGATGGGAAAATTTGTGTAAAACCAAGTTCGAAGGGTATTTGTGACGTAATTACTAGGAGGTCAGAACATATTACAGTTGGGACGGGTAACACACACACAGATACGTAAGTGGAATGGTATGCGACGTGGGGTGAATCAAAGATGGTATTCGAAATGGCCTCCTCCCGCGGCAATGCAGATCATCGACACGGCGGGACTATGAGTGAATTGCGAACCCTTGTCAAAGATAACGGGATGACAGTGAATATAATGCAAAGGCTATGGGCGATCTGTTTCTTTGTTGCAACAGACTTCAGAGGTCGGGCTCGCGTTTCGTTAGGAGCCAATTGTTTTCTGGTGGCAACATAAATAATTCAGGGGGAATTTAGTCGTGGACGGGCAGGCCAGTTGAACAGTGACCCCCCCCCCCCAACCGATCCATCTCTCGGGGTAGGTGTCATTAAGTACATGGCGGACCTTGAGGCTGAAATGTGCTGGGCATCCATCATGTATATGCCACATACGCCGTAGCACAGCCAATGGTGCCTCATTTAAAAAGTTTCATAGTGTATGCTGAAGGGACTCCCGATAAGCAACGCCTGTCAGACGCTGAGGGAAAATACCTCCCTACACTTCGAACCTGAACTGCTTCTGATGTCTACCTTGGATACGACATGTTATTGCGGAAATTCTCGATCCGCATCCCTCCAGAAGGTCGCCTCATCGGAAACAGAATGGAGCGACGAAGCCCTGGGACGGGCTCCAAGCGTTAAAACCAACCGGCAGAATGTCAGCTTTGGTGTATAATTGGTGGATGTGAGGACCTGAACGCACTGGGTGATATGATATAGGAGCTGCTCGTTAATATCCCTATACCCTCCACGCTGGTGTGACTACTGGATGGGTTTCTGTCAACTCTTGGTACTCCATGTGGGTTCACACCCTGCATCGTGTAATAAACTAACTTTTCGACGTCGACCGCGAGAGCGGTCCCTAGGTCGCTACGATCATTGTTCTTGGTACAGTGTCAATGGTCTCTGCTAGGTCATCGATAGCACAGTCGAGAACGGTTCCTGTGGGATTCAATCTTTTTCGCCAGGGTAATCGTAACCGATACAATGCGCCCTGCGGCCCGTTTTCCATTGCACACCTGTACATGAACACCGATGTCCGCCTGCTCGGAAATGGAATAGTCCGCCATTGAGAGGAGTCCCTATAGAGAGGGTTTGTCCTCACACCTGATGGCTTTTGAGGTCGACAACAATGTTTTTTCAAGATCCTACCGCGAAACACCTCAGATAGAAGATATACGAAAATAGAAGGCCGTTACGGCGATCATGATCTTCTCCAGGCATGTATTAGCATTTGGCAAAGATAGTGGTGAGTGTGTGAGCCAACCCAGGACTACCGCCGAGTCCTTTTTAGTCGCTCCTCATTACGACCGCAGGGGACATACGATGTGGGTGAATTCTTTCTCCCCAACACATAGGGATATAAGGAATAGGAATGTCTGTAAGATGTTGTCTAGAAGAGGGGTGTGGAATAAGTATGTGTATGATATGAGGATAAAAGGTGGGTGTCTGTTAGATGTTGTCTGGAGGTGTGTTATGAAACGACAGAAACAGATGGCTAACATTAAGCACCTGGAATGTCATGGGAGACCCTACATACCATAAGCCAAATGGGAGGTAATTTCCAATCGCTGCGAATAATGCGCGCTACTATATATTATATATATATATATGGTATATAGTATATATATATATATATATATATATATATATATATATACTATATATATATATATATATATATATATATATAATATATATATATATATATATATATATATATATATATATATATATCCAGACTCCCAGAAAGCAGCATGCATGTAATTAAAAAAATATAACAGATACAGGAATATAAATCATTTTTGAAATTAGCGAGTAATTTCATGGTGAAACTTTAAAAAAATGTATTTTATTCTAATATTTATTAATAACACCTTAAATATTAGTATCATCTTAGGTCTGGCAGCGTACGTTCTGAGTAAGCTTCCGTTTCTGCAGTAGAAGGAGCGCAAGAGTTGCCAAAAATTGTTTTTTTTATCACTGCTCTTGGGAAGATATTTGAATGTTTAATTTTTTTTATAAATTTTTTTTTCTAGGTTGGGGTTCGACGGTGGGACAGTGTGAGGGGACGAAATTCCTCCGTCGTCCCCCGGAAGGCGAGAAACCAGACTCGTTCAGACTCGTTTCATCTTTGTGGTTTACCCTGGAGTATCGCTTAGTTAAAAAAAAAAAAATTTAACTTTTGGCAACTCTGGCGCTTTCCTTTGTACTTCTCAAAAACGATAATTATCATACAGTTTTGCAACATTTTTAGGAATTTTTAAATTATTTAAAAGCGTTATTTTTTTTTATTTCTTCCATAAAAATGTCTCCTGATTATAAAAATGTTATTTATTTTCATGTAGCTGTCTAGTTTTTTTAGTTATTATGCATGGCCATATAATATATAATATATAAATATATATTATATATATATATATATATATAATATATATATATATATATATATATATATATATATATATATATATTATATATATATATATATATATATATATAATATATATATATATATATATATATATATATATTAATATATATGTATATATATAATATATAATAAATATTATATATATATATATATATATATATATAATATTATATATATATATATATATATATTATATATATATAATATTATATAATAATATATATATATATATATATATAATATATATATATATATACATGAAACTTGTAAAACTTAACTTAATAACGTAAATAATTAAAATTTTATTTTTCCTAAATACCGGTTTTTTTTTTTTTTTCTTCTTTGATTTTATAAAGTTGAAAAACTTTTTCACCTGAAATTTAACAAAAAATTGTCTTTTGAATAAAGATATTTTCTTCAAATAATTGTAATACCTTTAAATACAATACCTCAAACAAGGTACACAATTTATTACTTGCATTTAAAATTTTTTTATCTTGTTTATTCACAAACATTTGGTTGTCTTTATTTATGTTTTTGGAACTTGTCCTTTAAAGAGAAGTTAACCGATATATATCGAACGAACGATGTAATCGATTTTTTTCGATTATTTCAAGGCAATAGTGCCCTTGAAATTGCCAATGCCATTTTTTTTAAACTAAAGGAATACCCAAGATAAGATGTAAATCGCAAAGATGGAAAGAGTCAGGGTCTCTCGGCCTCAGCGGGGGACGACGGGGGGACTTCGTCCCCTCCTATGTCCCTCCGTCG
>JABUQX010079496.1:27500-30000 GCA_015478945.1 Trachelipus rathkii
GAAATATAGAAAATAAAGACTCCTCCCTGTTATTATTATTAGATTTCACAAAAGCTTTTGACATGATTGATCATGACATACTACTAAGTAAAATGAACAAAATGGGCTTTGAAGGGACAAACTTACAATGGTTTAAAAGCTATTTAAAGGAGAGATCTCAATACGTAAAACTAAATGAAACTAATTCAGTCACACTTCAAACATCAACCGGCGTACCCCAGGGCTCAATTCTTGGACCGTTTCTATTTACTCTATATACAAATGATCTGTTCAACTCTCATGACGCTTTTTCAGTCTCATTTGCTGACGATACCTCCATATTAATAAATGACAAAGATGCCGAGTCTCTATCTCGTAAAGCAGTAGACACATTAACAAAAATAATGAAATGGATAGATGCTAATAAGCTATCTTTAAATTAGAGTCGGCATTCTTTGTCATTTATTTGTAGACAATTAACAAAATTTAAAAAAGCCCGGTTTTTAGAGAAAAAAGAAAAATTTTGAAAAAAAACTTTTTTTAAAAAAAAAAAAAAAAAAAAACAATGTGATGAATAGGGCTACAAATGCTAAAATACTGGGAATAACAATTTCGATGAAAAGTTGACATTTAAGAACATATTAACACCTAGTTTTAGCATACTGTCGAGATACATATATGTGCTAATAAAAATTAAGAAATATTGTACTCTTTCCATTCTAGGAAAATATGCTATGCACTAATTACACACCCCATTTACTTTACTGTCTCCTATTACGGTACCAAAGTACCTCAGTAATCCACTGTAATTGTAATCCAAAAACGTTTTATCGCCCTCATTATGTAATACAAGAGACTTTTACAGCCATACACAACCATTATTTCAAAAACCTAAAAATACTGCAGGTTTAAAGACATGCTAAATATATCACTGCCTTGAAAGAGATACGCATATAAATTATCCATAACAAGTGGCATGCGATCTGTCTTGCTAGCAAATTTGCATTCAAACAAGAAGGCGCGAAGCAATCAATAAATCTAGAATCAATCACTTTACATAAACCCTCCGCTTCTTCATGACTGAAAAACGCAACCCCAAGTGTCAGCTACAAAGCAGCTAACTTTACAACTCATGCACAAGACCATCAAAACCGAAAACTCAAACCAACTTTTGCTACAAAAATAAAAACGTATTCTAAAATAAATATTAATTAAATAACCAGCTCAGAAATTAACTATACGTACAATCTATGCACTACCATTATTATTATTATTTAATTATTAATTATTATTATATTATTATTATTATTATTATTATTATATATTATTATTTTATTATTATTATTATATTATTATTATTATTATTAGTTATTATTATATTATTATTATATTATTATTATTATTATTATCATTTATATAATTATTATTATTATTATTATTGTAATATTGATAATTATAGATTGTAAGTTGTTTGTAATTATAGTGGTGGATTGTAATTTAATTGTGATTGTAAATTTAATTATTATTATTATTATTATTATTATTATTATTATTATTATTATTATTATTAATTATTATTATTATTATTATTATTATGTATTATTATTATTATTATTATTATTATTAATGTATTATTATTATTATTATTATTAATTATTATTATTATTATTATTATTATTTTTTATTATTATTATTATTTATTACTTATATTATTATTATTATATATTATTATTAATTATTATTATTTTTTATTTATTATCTATTATTATTTTATTATTATTATTATTATTATTATTATTATTATTATTATGTATTTATTATTTTATTATTATTATTATTTTATTTTATTATATTATATTTTTTATTATTATTTTATTATTATTATTATTATTATTATTATTATTATTATTTATTATTATTATTATTATTATTATTATTACTTTCTATTTTATTATCATTATTATTAATTATTCTTATTATTATTATTATTAATTATTATTATTATTATATTATTATTATTATTATTTTATTATTATATATTATTATTATTATTATTATTATTATTATTATTATTATTATATTATTATTAATATTATTATTGATTTTATTATTTATTATTATTATTATTATTATTATTATTATTATTATTATTATAAATTTATTATTTTTTTATGATTATTATTATTATTATTATTATTATTATTATTATTATATTATTAATTATTATTATTATTTATTATTAATTTTATTATTATTCTTATATTAATTATTATTATTATTATTATTATTCTCATATTGTTTTTATTATTTTGTTGAACTATTTATTATACGTATTATTATGTTTTAATAATTAGTAAAATTTTATTAATATTATTATTATTATTAATTAATTATTATTATTATTATTATTAATTATTATTATTATTATTATTATTATTATTATTATTATTATTATTATATTCATTTTTTTTTCTTTTATTTTTAATTTTTTAAATTATTGTTATTATTATTATACTTATTA
>JABUQX010079497.1:0-20000 GCA_015478945.1 Trachelipus rathkii
AAATAACAAAACAATCTTTAGTACCCTTTATAGGGAACAACAAGGCAATGTTCCTGGTGTCAAAATATGTCGTCCGTAAATAATGTAAACAAGGATAATATTTATTATTTCCTCTCCTCTCTATATTAGGAGGTTAACTCTCTTGTTGAGGTTTCTTCAATTGTTATTTAGCTGTGGGATGAGAAAAAATAAGACATAGATGAAATCCGTCTCACTGTTAAAGTGTGATTAACACCCATGTGGTATAATTTCATATGAATATTTCTAATTAAAAGGAATGTGAAATGAGAATCTCTAGGCAATAATATAGGATTTTTAGAGGCATAAGAAATTTTGGCTTTCTCTATCCGACCTTTACATCTCAATATACCATTATGATTTATGAATAAATTAAAATCAGAAATTAGTGGAAGGTTGGAATCAGGCTTCCATTTGGCATTTGTTTGTAGAAAATTATATTCTTTGTTAAAATGTACTTTTTGACTATAAGTAATCCAATAATTTATAGGAGTTAAACTATTATAATTCTGTTTTCTACATTTATAAATAAATTTGAGACAATAACCAGTGATTCTAATTAATTTATTAAAATTTGAATAAGAACTAAGGTCTAATAAAGAATCTGGTTTTGATGGTAATGAAGAAACTTTACCTAAATTACACATAATTGGGGTATCTTTCCAAGTGATAGGATCTTTTAACAATTTTGGTCCATTAAACCAAGTCTTATTATTTTTAAGTAATTTAAAACTAATACCTCTGGTAATGTAATCTGCAGGATTACAGTTAGTAGCCACATACCTATAATTAATTTCACAAGTTGATTTACTGATTTCCTCTAATCTATTTTTGACAAACACATTTTTAGTGGTGAATAAAGTACCTTGATGTAACCAATTCAAACATACTTGACTGTCAGTCCATAAAAAAATTTCAGAAATGTTCACACCACTTAATAATTCTAACAAATATTGAATAAGTTTTACACCTAGGCATATGGCTAATAATTCTAATTGAGGTATTGTTCTTTTTACCTTTAAAGGTACAACCTTTCCTTTTGAAAACAGTAGGTTAGGTTCCAAGCCCACTAAGTAAGCTACACATCCATAAGCTTGCATACTTGCATCCGAAAATACATGCAAAGAATGATTTGTATTTCTAGAACCCATATACCTATTAATTTTTTAATATCTAATTTATTTAAATCTTTTCGCAAAGTTTTGCAATATTTACCAAATCATATTTGATAATGTTCCATACACCAATCTACCATTTTCTGTTCTCCATAAACTTTTTGAAGAAAAAACCACAGAGAACGTATAGTGGATAGGAGTGGAAAAAAAATCCTATTGGGCATTAATCAAAAATTTTAGATGCTCTCTCTGAATAACTTTTCGACTTTGTATTTGGCAATTAATAAATTTAAATCATCGCTTTAGTAACTAATTGTAAACAATAGTCTGTTGAAATTACAATCTAATTCCAACTGAGTACCAGAAACTCTCTGAATAGGAGAAAAACTCCACTATAAGCTAAGTTGAACTCAATTTTTGAATTAAAGATTAAGTAAATTTTATGTTTTGGATTCCAATCAGCCAAACTAAATTTCCCTTCTGTACTTCTTTTGACTGGGTATAGATACTATTTAATTCTGCTTCAGTATCCACAGACCCTATCCATAAATTCTCTATATAAAAGAATTTTTGCAACTGGAGATCAGGAATGAAATTAAGATGATATTAATTGATAGGCATATATAACTAGGGTGAACAGTAGCTTCCTGGGCACTTATCCTATAAGTCATGATCTTTCAGAGGGATAATTTGCTCTTATACACAGAAATTTTAGTGATTCCTAACAATATTCCTAATTTTTAAATTAGTCTTAAAAAGCTTTTGCAATATCGCAACTTGCATATTTACCTCTTTTTAATACTTTTATAACTTCTCAGTATTAGGAACTTGTAACTAAATCAATCATATTCTTTACTTTATCTTTTAAACTACAAATATACACAACACGTATTGGTTGTTATAGAGTCTTCTCTATACACTCCTCTGTGAGTTAAATAGTGGTTATTATTTACAGTATCAGTAGGAACTTCCTCTATAAAACCTCTCTCCAAATGGTCTTGAAATACTTTGTCATATTCATTCAAAATACCTGATAATTTTAATTTAATTATGAGTTTACTTAAAATGAGCTTGGCTACAAAAAAAAATATTTAAATTTCTAGGTGTGGTTTTCCGGATGTTTCTACATGATTATATTTTTATACATATTGTATTGTTATAAATTTTTAATCATTATTATCATTATTCTGTTGTTTCGTATTTACTCTATATTATTCTATCATATGTCGATATGTAGGTTTAATAATAATTATTGTTACAGTATAATTTATATTGATATATATATATGAAGAGAGAAATATTAGAAGAGAATGACTCACTAAGTATTGAATAATAATTTTGAGGAATGTAATTTGTGTTAGTGTTTTGATTAACATTATTTAATTTAGGTGAGGCCACAGCCTCTAGTCAAATTTCAGAATTAATATATTTTTTGATATCACCAAACAAAGCGACACCTTCTGTTGTTTGCAATGCCAAACCTTTATTTATTTTAATTGTACCCAACACAAATAAATCCAATAGATCTACTCCAAGTAAAATATCTATTTTGTCAATTAAGTCACCTTTTATTTCTTTGTCTGCCAATACATAGGTAGATTTTAAGTTTTCAACAAGCTTTGAAAGACCAGGAACATTACATGAACCCTTATAAGGTTCATTTACTACAAGTGATTGAATTGTGTGTTCTTCATTACCAATTTTTAGAGTTAAATCTGCATAGTTTCCATTTATTTCACATTGAGACCCTACAAAGGGAGTTACTGACACAGTACTTGTTTCAGTTTCAGACTGAATAGGGATTTCTAACTTTTTTAATAAATTTTTGTTTACAAAGGTTTGTTGGGAACAAGTGTCAATATATGCTCTTACTGGAAAAGAACCTTTATTAGTTTTTAAAGCAAGAGTCATTGTAGGCAACAAAAGTGATGTATTACTCTGCAAATCATTTAACAGCACATTACCACTTTGTAATTCTTTCTTGTCTTCCCTTTTCTTTACATTATTAACTTTATTTTTAGAATTATTAGAAGATATAAGACTTTTGGGACACATACTGATTACATGGTCTTCCTTATTACAATTTTTACATGGAAATTTCAACCTTGTATAACATGCTTTGGTATCATGTTCACCTGTACATCTCGTACACAAATTTAATTGACTGCATCTTTGTACCCGGGCAGAATGTGTTTTATAAATTTCACAAAGCTTTGAGAGATGTTCCTCGGAACAAAATTTACACTTAAATGGGTATGAAACATCTGTTTTAAATGTCTGTAAGGAAGCTTTATTTTGTTCATTTTCTTTCTTTTTATAATTAAAATTTTCTCTCTTAGGGACATTATTATAACTTTTATTTTTGTTGTTTTATATAAAGTCGAAATTGTAGGAAAATTATCTCTTATTTCTTGTAAAGTAGGATATGTTTTATTAAGTTTTTGTTGAAATAATTCCCGTACTACTTTGGGGAGTTTTTCCAAGATGAGAGGACAAATTATCCAAGATGACTTTTCTATATCTAATTTATTATTTGAAATCTGTCCCAATAAACATTCTACTTCACTATAAAAATTGAAAATATCATCATATGAATCCTTACAATATTTTATTTTTATTAATTTAATGGCAAGATCATGATTTATTTCTTCTTGATTTTTATAATTATTACATAAAATAGTTAATGCTGTATCATAATTAGCATCAATAATCTGTAATGAATTAATTTTAAGGCAGGACCTTGCACATACTTAAGGAGATAAGACAGCTTGTCCACATTGGACAATTCTTCCTTATTCCCTATTAAAGAATTAAATTTATCCAAAAATGATGGAAAACTAGTTTTATCACCAGCAAAGGTAGGAATTTCTAATGTAGGTAATCTAGCCCTATATCTATTATCAGTATAAGGCATACTATTATTTCTAATTGTGTCAATAAAATTCTCATTATCTTTCATTTCCTTTAAAGATATATACTGGTTATACAGAACCTTAACCTCATCAAGGTATTTATTTATACTATTTATATATACATCATTCTGGTAAAGCAAGTCAATAGATTCTTGCTCTTCCATATCTTTAGCCTCATCATGTAAGCCTATTATTTCCTCATCCAAGGATAGAATTTCACTTTTGTATCTCATAATATTTTGTATGAGATTTTCATATTCTAATTTTGAAGGCTCTTTTATGGCTTTAAATTCATTTGTTAGCCTAGTTATTACACCCTTTCTAGCTGACTTTTTTCTCTTTAGAGATTTTATTGAATTTAACAAATCTTCCATTTTAAATGATAAGAGAATGATAAATTATTTCAATTATTTATAGGGCAGAAATTATTTAAAAGCATAAGAATTATTAATTAATTTAAATTGTCACTAAGACCTTTAATTAGTAAGTTAGGGCTTAATGTGTATTAATTAAACACTAAAGTAGGGCTTAATGGGCCTATGTTAGGCCTTTAACTACTAAGTTAGGTCCAATGAGCTTATTTATGCACAAACCTATTTAAGTAGGCCTAGTTTGTACACTGCTTTTAGTTTATTTACAATATATCCAAAAAATTTGGATATATAATATATATATATATATATATATATATAATACTCAACATTAAAGACATAAATACTCGTCCAAGGACAGAATTTATGGACATAAAATGGTTTCTTTATAAATTACAAATATCAAACTTAATATAGCCACATAAATGCTCGTCCAAGGACCGAATTTTTATGCTTCATATAAGTTTACTATTGTAGGCCCGTATCAAAACATTGGCATGGGCCACTGGATTTAATTATATTAAGCGTCCGTTTAATTTAATTTTATTTTATTTAATTTTGAATTTAATTTTAAATTGAGCACTGAATTATTAATCAGCTTTGTTGGCATAGGCAAAAGTATATACAGTATTCTAGGTACAAGCCTCCGCCATTGTTATTTTGATCATAAGATGCGCAAACCTGAATGCGCAATAATTTTATCACTATTAATTATATTTTTATTTATTATAAAAAATATTATTTATAAATATATTATTAATAATATATTTATACACGAAATTATTATCTTAATTTAAATAATTTACACAATGCTAAGTGTTACTTCAACTACAATTTAATTATAAATATTCTGTCTGCGCAAGAATTAACGCACCACGTGATATTACGTCACCAGCCTATGCGCAAGAATTTTTAATTATAGAATTATGTACATTTATTTATTTATTTATTTATAAATATATTATCAATCAATAATATATTTATACACGAATTATTATCTTAATTTAAATAACACAAGTTAAGTGTTACTTCAAATATAACTTTAAATTTAATTATAAATATTCTGTCTCCGCAAGAATTAACGCACCACGTGACATTACGTCACCAGCCTATGCGCAAGAATATTTAATGCTAGAACTATGTAAATTTATTTATTTATAATTTATACAAAATTATAATGAGATATATATTTATTTATCTAAATTAATTAATTAATTACCCAATGCACTACGATGAAGAAATTTAAATATATTTAGAATGGTCAAATAGTTTTCTTTTTAATTTGACTACTAAGTAGGGTTAAATTTTACCAATTAGTTCCCGGGTCTGGGCACCATTTATCAACTTTTTTAGGCTCAGAAATTAGCTCTACAAATGTATAGGGCAACTTCAGAGTCCACTGCAACCTTAAATTCAATAACTATTAAACTAGAAATTAAATTATGACTCCTATACTTTCAAAATCTAACTTACGTTAGATCAAACTGTGTAAGTCCCACAAGATAGGAACTGTAAGTTTCATAGGAGGGGGTTACAGCTTAGTAATAATAACTATATTTAATTAAGGGAACTTAAATTTAAAGACACCAAACAAATTAGTGAAATGTTATAAAAGAAAATAAGAGAATAGGAGCTTACCGTAATATTATTTACATCCGGTTAAATCCTAAGGTGATGTTTGATGAGTATAATTGACATATTAGAAAATGGAACGCTCTTCACCGTGCACGGGCTTGATAAATTATGGACTAAGTTAACACAACCTTCTTCCATGAACTTTGGAACAAAAAACCTTTACTCTAACGATGTTGATAGAAAACTCCCGTATATTTCTGCATGGCCATCTACGTTCTTCTGATATGACGTCATCAAACCTCGGGATTATAAGAATTGTGTCAAGAGTGGTATGCCTTCATTTATCCTTCTCCCCCGCTCCCTCATCTCCCTTTTCTTAACAACAAATCACCAATTCCCTGGTGTCTAAATTTTCTATAACCTCCCAAAAGAAAAGAAAAATTGATGATTTTTCTTTTCGCACCTCCATCATTGAGAAGGCCAGGAAGAGGACAAGAAGGACCACTCAAGACAATTAATTAAATTATAGATTTAACTTTTCTACCATCTTGTACTTCAATTGATCATGATTAGATATTATTAATTTTCTCAATTACATTATTTTTTTTATATGTGAAATATTAATAATCCCTATAAATGCCTATGGGGATAAATGTTAAAAAAAAAAGAAGATATTTATATATAAATATATATATATATATATATTATATTATATATATATATATTTATATATTATATATATATAATATATATATATATATAAAAAAATATTTCCTAAATATTTGGTTAGCTATAATATATATAAGATATATATAATATATATATATATATATTATCTATAAGATTTAATAATAAAAATGTTTGTATTTTTGATGTTCCACATACCCAATATTTACTTCTATTGTATAGAAATTTTAAAGACCTTTTTAATATAAATGCATTGCAAAAACATAATCAAAGCTGGGAATACCCTATTTGAAACATAAAAATACCAAAACCTAATTAAAATATTAATATAAAATGAAGTATAAATTCATGAAAAAAGTTCAGACATCGAAATTGATATATCTGTATTCATATATCAATATTTGATATTTATTAGTGTTTCCAAACATATGAATACATGTTACAAAAACATTTCAAAAAGCTCCAACTCTGGCTGGATATTATTTTAAAATTAGGCATCTGGCCACCCGAATCTTTCTATAAAAAGGAAAAAAATCTTTAAAAATCTGAATAGTTTATTTAACTTTAATTCCTTATAGCTATATTGTAACTATTAACAGATAAATATACAGTATAGTGGATATATAATTATGAGATTTTTCTTTATTTTTATTGAAAGATTCTTTTAATAAATCTTGTAGATTTTTAAAATTAAAAACGCATCTTATGTCAATATTTATACATCTTTGTATTCTTTATAAACTTTCTTGTGGTAGTACATTTTAGGTCATATAATTATATGAGATTTTTCTTTAAATAAGTTTAAATAATTTACTTTGTATGAGTATTCAAGATTTTATAATCGAAAAGTATATGAAAAATACATAAAAAAATGATTAACTTGATTGAGAGGTTCAATCAACATAAAAATAAAGAAATGGTCAAAATTGAAAATTTGCTATTTATTATTTTTATTATTCATCTAGTTTTTTTTGAGTTTTTTTGGAGTAGATAAAATTTATAGTTACAAAACTTTTATTCAGAGCAGTTTTCTATATGCTCAACCATTTGTCAGTTGGCCCCAACAATTTTGAGTAGCTCTATCTCAAAAAAAAAAAAAAAAAAAAAACCTTCAGCATTTAGATATATACCAGATTAAAGCTTCTCTATAGCTACCAAATGTAAAATAAAAAAAATGTGTGGACTTTTTTTTTTTTTTTTTTTTTATCTGAAAATGAAGGGATGAAAATTGTCAAAATAGATTATACCAATTCCTTTTTTTACCATTTGTCTAATTTTTATGAAATTTTCAGAGTAGATTGAATTGGACTAGTTAAATATCTTTATTTAAAGTATTTTTCTATACATCCAGTAATTTGTCCTCTGGGAATGTCAATGTGCTAGGTGTTTGAAATTGTATATGGTGTGCCATGGGTAAAATGATTGTGTACGCAGAAAAATTCATAAATAAAAGTTGTGTGATATTAAATTCTATTTACTCTGATAATTTCATTTAAAAAATTCGGATATATATTTAAAAATTTCAACAAATTTTCTCTTTTGATAAAAATTTTCTGCTTAATTTTACATTTCGGCAGCACAAAAATAAAAACTAAGTCCAGTCGATATTTTATGGGATTTAGCAATACATTGATTGATATTGTAATATTAAATTGATTAGTTGTAAATCGATTTGGCTTGTTTACTAGATGATAAAAATAAAAAAATCGAACAGTATACATAGTTAAAGTTTATTCATGGGCTGCATAAAGTGAAGTTGTCAGCTTAAAGTTTACAAATGATTGCGATTTATTTGATATATGCCAAAACGATTGGTGCATGCTAGGTTTTTTAGAACATTTCAACCTTAATTTTGCAACAAAAGAGATGTGAGAAATGTTTAAAAAATTTCAATAGTAAGAGTTGGAGAAAATTTAAATCAGTTTCAAAAGGTATATCGAGACACTATCCATGAATTGTAATTTGTAGGTACTTTAATATATATATATATATATATATATATATATATATATATATATATATATGGTACATATATATATATATATATATATATATATATATATATATATATATATTTCAAAATGGTCTTAAGTGGCCTTGAACCTCTTACCCTGGAGATGGTACTCCAGAGTGTTACCCCGAGACCACGATTGGCTAAAAGGGAACCCCATCGTTTTACCTCTGAAAGCTTAGCTTCCCAAGAGGGAAAGCGAAGGTGTGTCTTGGACAATTCCAACCTCCGACGGGCCTTCGCCAACACTGGCCAGGTAACACTGGGCAATTTTTAACCGACATTAGGATACCAAAGATAGTAAACAACAATTATTTAGCATTAAATGAGCCGCAGTAGCCTGAACCTGCTGAGATGGCACCCAGGCTGCTGGTGAACACGATTACAAAAGGAACCATCGCATTTTCGAAGTACTAAATAGGAGCGACAGTATCTTGACAATCTGATTTGCCTTCGTCGACCAACAAACACCGTATTTCTTAACGACATTAGTTGATATCGCGAGCTTGTGCAATTAAACGCTAACAATTACTTAGAGCGATGCTAAATGGCTAGGCGGCCTGAACCCTACCTTGAGTGGTACTGGAGCTGGCTGTGCGGGCCATCGTTTACCTCTGAAAGCTTATTTCTTCAGCGGAAGGAAGGTGTCTTTGAACACAAGAATCTTCAGACGGCCCTCCCAAACACCGGTCAGCAACACTGCAATTTTTTAACCGAGGTAATACTCTGGAGTACTCATTCAAGGGTAAGTGGGTTCAAACCTTCTTAAGACCATTTAAACATAAGCAATAATAAAGTTGCGTTTATTGTACAAATATCTTTGAATATCTAATAATGTCCGTTAAAAATTACCCAGTGTTACCCTTGACCCGAGTGTTAGCGGAGGCCCTGTTTGAGGTTAGGTGTCCAAGACACGCCTTCGCTCCTTTTGGCTAAGCAGCTTTCAGAGGTAAAATATGGGTTTCCTTTAGCCAATCGGTCTCGAGGTAACACTCTGGAGCACCATCTCAAGGGTAAGGTTCAAACCCACTTACGGACATTATATATACAAATAATTGTTGCGCTTATTGCACAAATATCTTAATATCTAATAATGTCTGCTGTACCACCTAGTGCTGGCCCCTGACCCGAGTGTTACGGAGGCCCGCTGGAGGTTAGGTGTCCAAGACACGCTGCTTCCTCTTGGGAAGCTAAGCTTCAGAGGTAAATGATGGGTTTCCTTTAGCCAATCGTGGTCTCGAGGTAGCACTTGGAGTACTATCTCATGGGTAAGGGGTTCAAACCCACTTAAGACCATTTGAAATATACAAATAATTGTTATGTAATTAATAAATAGATCTTTGAATATATATATATATATATATATATATTTCAGCAGCTTACTAAGTCTATCAGTAAAAGTTAGTTAGTTTTACGGCATAGTGGATCAGTAAAGTTTTAGGGCTACTTTTACCGCACAGTGAGTCAACGAGCCCCCAAATGGAGATGTAATTCTTTTAGGCTCGAGCCGATGGGGGGACGAAGGAGGGGACGCTTGAGTACCCTGGAGGGATGGAGTCGGAGTATCACACACCCAAAGAATTTAAAGAGCTGGGGTTCGGAGACCATCCCCGAGGGGGGATTAGTCCCCAGTCCCCCGGAGGGCCGAGAGACCCTGACTCCTGACATCAGGGACCACCCGTGGGTATTCGTTAGTGATATACCCTAAAAACAATAAATCCAGAAAATGAGAATTGGACATTTATTCGCAAATAATCTATTCGTAATTCTATAAATCCTAAAAAAAAATTTGGGACATTTGATTATATATGGGCAGAGGTATATATATATATATATATAAAGAGTTATACAGCAGCATATAGCAGCAGTAGTATGGGAAGAGCAGCAGCGCTATGCTGGCGCATATATATAGCACAGCAGCAGTGGTGCAGCCATGGCATGGCTGGCTGGTTGGCAAGCATACATATATGAATATATATATAGTTATATATATATATATATATATATATATATATATATATATATATATATATACTATATATATATATTAAAAAATTATGTATCTATATAACCAAATATCGATTCCATGTATCGATATAACAAAGTATCGATTTTCGATTTAATCGAACCCATCAAATATCGAAAATGAACTCTAAAAAATTAGTGCTGCCGAAATGTAAAATTTTACCAAAATTTTCTTATCTTCTGTCAGAGAAATTGTTTAAAAAAAAAATTCTATGAAGATATTTTGTTACTTCCGAACATTGTTCAATACTTGATACATTTATTGAAGTTTAGTTATTTGTCAAATTATATCTACACCAAAAGTTTTATAAAAATCATATTGAATATTGAAATTTTTTCAAAAATTTATGTTTTAACAAATAGATTTACAAAAGCTGTAATTTTGTACTAATTTAGTAAAACAAAATATTCTTAATCTTAACACATTGTTAATTATAGTAATTTATTCCTTTTTAAAAATATTGGAGGATGAATCTTATGAATAAATATATTAAACTATCAAAAGTTTATGATTCACAAAAATGTGGGACAAAAAGAGAAGCACATTTTCTTTTTTAGGTGAAATCTGTTTCTGTTTGAGCTGTAGATGTTTGTAGCTTGGTTAAATATACTCTCACTGAAGATACAATATGGAAAGGAGCTTAAACATTTTCTTGCAAGGTCTAAAAGATAGTAATTCTTAGTTTATAAATTTATAATTCCTTAGTGGCCATACTTGCAAACTAACAGAGTAGATATGTTTGTATGCATTTATAGTTAAAAGGTCTGCTATCACAAACTTATTAACGGTTAATTTGAAGTTAGGATAATATATTATTATTTTATGGTATTTTGAAAAACTGCTTAAATACAGCTAATATATTAAATTTTGTGAACTGACCAACCTTTCAAATTATTGATATGAGTATTGTCAAAGACTACTAGTTTTATTCCAGAACCTCCAGACCCATACAGTGCCCACAATACTCATCGTGACACCTCAGATATTTGATGCAAAATATACATGAATTTAAAAAATCTAAAATTTGAGTTACATTTTTTTTTTTTTTTTTTTTGTTTCCGGTGTATGAGAATGGGTTTTAGTAGCAATTTATATAATTAACAAATGCATTTTAGTATTTTCTGAGTAGTCACAAGGGGAAGAGTGTTTTCTGTTGAATATCAGAATTCATCCAATATATATTAGTGATGAGATGGCAAAATAATTTCTGATTCTGATTAAAAAATTCAAAAATTTCTTTATGTAGATTTTTCCGATTCTTGTTGCCAATCCTAGTCATTGTCATATACTAAAATAATTTCAAATTCAAATTTTAATAAAACTTCCCTTTCCAATTCAGATTACAGAAAAAATATTGATTCTCATTCCTAGCGATGGGTAAAATGCCCGGGCACTTAACAATTCAGCATATGTCCTGGGTATTTGTTTAATTTGGACATTTTAGAGGGTATTTATATTTTTATTATATATATATATATATATATATATATATATATAGATATATATAATATATATATATATATATAAATATATATATATATATTATATATATATATATATATATAAATATAATATATATATATATTATTAATATATATAATATATATATATGGGATATATATGTTAAGAATGAGAATAAGGGGAATCTGCTCTGAATAATGAATAGGGGTGGTGTTTTCGTAACTGATGAAATAAATGAGGAGAGTGGGGAGGGAACACTTCGAAAATCTGCATAACATTGGCAGTAATGAAGAGGTGATAGTGAATGTGTGTAGATTTGATGGTGCAAGAAGGAATAGGTATTTTGGGGATGAGGTCATTAGTAATGGGTAAAGTAAGAAAGTTGAAGAATGGTAAATCTGCAGGTATAGATATTACTGGTGAAATGATCAAGAACGGAGGCGAGATGGTGATTGATTGGATTTGGTAGTTATGTAACAAAGGATTTATGGTATAGTTCCGAGGGATCGGAGGAGAGCAGTAATAATACCTTTATATAAGGGTAACTGTAGGAATTATATGGGAATTAGTTTATTGAGTGTTGTTGGGAAGATATATGCTGGTATTTTGGTTGAAAGAGTGCATCAAGTGACTGAAGGACTGATGGTGAAGAACATGGTGCATTTATAAGTGGTAGAAAATGTGTGGATCAAATCTTTACATTGAAACAAATGACTGAGAAAATGAGAGAGGAGAAGAAGAATAAATTGTATTTAGGTTTTTTGGATTTGCAACAGGCGTATGATAGGATTAATAGGGAAGCTATGGCAGGTGTTGGTGGTAGGCTTCTGAATGGAATCAAAAGTATATATATATGATGATGTGTAAAAATAAATGGAGTCAAAAGTGATTTGTTTAATATTAATAGCGGTGTGATGCAGGGATGTGTTATGTCTCCTTGGTTATTCAATTTGTATATGGATGGGGTTATGAAAGAATTAGAGGTGGGTGTGGCAAAGGATGGTGTTAGGATGATGGAGAATGGAAGAGAGTGGAGGGTGCCCTACCTATTATACGTGGATGATTTGGTTTTGTGTGCGAATCTGATGAGAGTTTGAGAGGATTGGTGGAGAGATTTGTAGGGTGTGTAAAAGGAGGGTTTGAAATAACATAAATAAGAAGTAAGGTTATGGTTGTGGGGGAGGTCCCTCTGTGTGAAGTTTGTTAGATGGTGAAAGCCTGGAAACTAAGTGTCTTGAGTTTTTAAAATATTTAGGATATAGCCTTATTGGATGAAAAGGAGAAAAAACGGATTGATGCAGAGGGTAGTAGGAAAGTTATGATAGCAGAAGTGGTGCAATTAAATCCTTGGTGAATGTAAAGGGACTAAGTCTTGAGTTGCGCTAATGGTTTTAACATGTGGTATGTTGTTACCTGTGTTATGAACTTAATGTATAGTAAGTGAGACTAGGTTCCCTGGAATAAGCGGTTAGATCAAAAAGTACAATGTGTTCTGATGGACAATCTTAGGGACTTGTTAGATGAGAAGAATTGATAAAATGAGGAATGAATGTATTAGAGAGTTGTGTGGTGTGAAGGGGTAAATGAGAGGATAAATGAAAGTACATTGAGATGGTTTGGTCATTGGAAAGGATGGATGATAGTCAGTTGGCTAAGCAGATGTATAGTAGTGAGTGTGCTGGGAATCAACCTGCTTGGGAGACAGTAGAAAAAAGTGGATTGAGTCAGTAAAGGATTACCTGGAGGAGAGAAATGTGAGTTTGGCAGAGGCGAAAGAAAGGTGCATAATAATAGGAGTGAATGGCGGGGTTTTGTGGAAGGAGTAAATGGTTTGTGGCCCACCTGAGCCAAGGAATGATTCCTACTTTAACTTGCAATAACTTCATCAGCCTTTATGTGGGGAATCTTATCAAAAAGCTTTTGCTAAAATCTTGAATATTATATATTTAGACTTTAAGCAAAGCTTTTGATAAGGTTCCCCACATATGGATGATGAAAAAGTTATTGCAGTGTGGTATAGGTTGAGTGACACATAGTTGGATTAAAGAGTGGTTGTGGAATAGAAAACAGTGTGTACAACTATGGCAATAAGTCATCAGGAAATAGTGGAGAGTAATATCCCACGGGTTCAGTTGCTGGGGCCACTATTGTTTCCTCATTATATTATATATATATATATATATATAATATATATATATATATATATATATATATATAGTAATATATATATATATATATATATATATATATATATATATATATATTTATATATATATATAATATATATATATATATATATGTATATATATTATATATATATATATATATATATATATATATGATATATAATATATATATATATATAATATATATATATATATATATATATATATATATCTATATATATATATTAATTAGATTTAAGACAATGTTCCTCATTTGGCACACATATGTAAACTGATGATACGAAAGTGGCTACCTCAGTAAGGAATAGTGATGGATGTAAAAAGATTCAAAATGATCTTGATAAACTTCTTGGGTGGGCAAATAAGTGGCAAATGAATTTTAATAGTAAAAAGTGTAAAGTTATTCACCTAAGTTACTCAAAAGTTTTAACTACGATATGAATGGGGATTGGTGTGAGTGTGTGGACCAAGTAAAAGATTTAGGTGTGATTATAAGCAGTAATTTTAAAGGAAAGTAGCTAATCAATGTTTGGAAGCAAGATAAAGCTAATAATATGCTAGGCATAATAAATCGCAAAATCGTTTACAAGAGCAAGGAAGTTATAAGTAAACTGTATAATAGCTACGTTAGGCCAGTATTAGAGTATTGTGCACAAGTTTGGTCCCCTTATTTATAGAAAGACAGATATGCTAGAGAGAGTGGATGATTTCTGGGTTTGAGGTTAAGAGCTATGAGGAGAGGCTGAAAGGAGTTAGGAATGTTTTTCTGCAGAAGGCAATTTCTCAGAGGGGACATAATACAAGTCTACAAAATATTTACATCTATTGATAATACGAAGACCAATTGCTCAATAGCGGCTATTGTTGATGGGGCGACTTCTTCTTTTTCAGTCAATAGTATTGTTCCTCAGGTTCTGTATTACTCCTACTTATTCCTGCCTTTTCATTAATGATCTTCTGACATCTAACTCTATCCACTCATATGACGATGACTCGACCCTTCATTCCTTCATTCTTCAACTCATTTCAATTCTGCTCCCTCTTTTACTTCTAGAATTGCCTCTCGTCTTAATCATCCCGATTCTATTCTCGCTGATCTGGATAGAATTTCCGTAGGGAGTCTCAACTTTGTGAAACTTAATTCTTTAAAAACCCAACTTCTACAAATCTCCCTCTCTAAGACACATTCTAACTTTCCTATCTCTTTCGACGTTCTCTCGTCTCTCCTGTTGACAATATAAACATCCTTGGCCTTAACATAAACAAAAAAATGTCTTGGAAACCTCACATCACAACGGTTGGCTAGGGTGGCCTCAAGGAAACTGGGAATTCTATTTAGACTGTGAGACTTTTTCCTCTTCACAGTTACTCCAGCAATAGCAAGGGTCGCATCCGCCCCTTTTATGAGTATTTTGCTCTGCAATATTGGGGATGGGATCTGGTTTCACACCGGCTTTTGGATAAGGGTAGAGTCAAAGGCAAAAAGGCTTATAAACTTCCTGTATTTTCTAGTTCACTTGACCCTCTATCTTTGCGGGCGCATGGTGGTGCTTTATCTCTTTTCTATAGTTATCAGTAGCGCAAGTGCTCGAGGGAACTTCGCACTAAAGCGTACCACGCAACTTTACGCGCCTCATAGCACAAAGGGTGATGTGTTCGGCACATGAGTTGTGTGTATATTAGTAACTCCAAAAACTAGTTCGCTGCGGTGCTTCCTTCTTTCCTGCACCTCTGTTCTGTGGAATTCTCTTCCATCTTCTGTGTTTTTCTACTCAATTTAAATCTCGCCTCACTTTTAAGCCTGCGTCTATGCTCATTTGCGTTAGATGAATTTTTGAGGCGTTCAATACAATACCCCCTCCTTGATTAGGGTTCTGCCTGTGAGCGACAGTGACAACTGCAAGAAAAAAAAAAAATAAAAGGTTCTAAATAAGAAATCCTTAAGCTAGCTGAAACCCCACAAGAATGGCATCTCCGACGGTGAACCACTTCTAGAATGCATTTAAATAGCATAACCGAGGAGCTTGCTCGCGTGACAAAAAAAAAAAAAAAAAAAAATTCACAGAAGTGGAAGCCGCCTTATCAACAACCCCTGGCAACAGCACTGATAGTGACGATGGTGGCTTTTCAGCAAATAAACCTACTGAAGATGAAGAGGTTTGGATATGTTAGACTTTGATAAGTTCATGGCCGAAATTGCATTGGCATCTCATTCACCTTCAAAGAAATCACACAAAGGAACCTCATCGAAAAAACTGAAGAGACAGTCATCAAGGAGCAAAGATAATTCAAATTTGCAATCTGTGAAAGAGGAGATGAGGCTCAACGAAAACATGGAGATGCTGCCTACAGGAGAGAATCCTTTCATGTGGTGGCATGAAAATGGGCCAAGGTTTCCATTATTATCAGTGCTTGCAAGAAAATAATTATCACCCCTCCCTCATCAGTCGAGAGCGAGCATATTTTTAGTGTAGGTGGGAATGTAAACACCCCAAAAAGGAACAGGCTCTCGTGAAAGCTTAAATGTTTTTGCATCACAATTTGAGAATTTTTGAATTTGAGTATTGAATGATATCTATCTTTATCTTAAAGGAGTATATTATTATTATGTCATGTTTGAATAATAGCATTTTTTTTTTATTTTGCCTTTTCATCTGATTTCATTATTTTTATTCTTTATATTGTAGCTAGTTAAAGAATCTTCTTGTAAATTGCAATCATGTTAAAACATAAAAGCTAGTAGCTAAACTTTGTTAATACCTACTGGAAAATGGAAATTTAATATTTTTTGAATAAACACAAACATAAAAAGTTATTAATATTATATTTGCATTTTATTTATAAATGTTTGAAACGCTTATTAATATTATATTTGCATTTATTATTCCTTAAAGATACTATTTTAATTTATAAAATAAATATACTTGGGCACAACCAAATATGAAATAAATGACTAAGTATTGGTTGTACAATGTACAGGGAATGCAATCCTGATTGCCTAGGAGTACACAAATGTTCTTTGTTGCTGTGTATTTATTATATTAATTAAAGTATCGGTATCGGAAAAAAAAGAAAAAGAGTATCGGTATCGGCCTCTCTTCTGTATCGGTAACATCCCTAATATATATATATATTTTCAAGTTCTAAAAATATATATATATAAAAATATATATATATATATATATATATATAATATATATATATATATATATATATATATATATATATATATATATATATATATATATATATATATATATATATATTTAGTGATGGGACGATTATGAAATTTTTGCCGATGACGATGACGATTAGAGCAAATTTTGCCGATGACGATGAACGATTAATTGAAAAAAAACTATTTTAAAATTTCTCTCTCTCTCTCTCTTTTTTTTTTTTTTTCTCTCTCTCTCTTCCTCTTTCTCTCTATATATATATATTATATATATATATATATATTATATATATATATATATATATAATATATATATATATATATATATTATATATAATATATATTAATATAAATATAAATTAGTGATGGACGGAATTTAATCGTCATGTTCCATCGCCCTCGGGAAGGTGAGCATATGGGTATTACATCGTCATCGTCCATCGTCCCATCGGCAAATTTTCGCCCGATTATTTTTGCCGATTAATAACAATATTAAGAATTTTGACATAATATTAAACTCATTTTAATAATAATAATTAATAAATAATAATAATAATAATAATAAAATAATAATATAATAATAATAATATAATAATAATAATAAAATAATAATAATAATAATAATAATATAAATTATATATATAATATATATATATATATATATATTATATATATATATATATATATAATATATATATATATACTATATATATATATATAATATATATATATATATATATATATAATAATATATAATATATATATATATATATAATATATATATATATATATATAATATAATACTAATATATATATATATATATTATATATATATATATATATATATATATATATATATATATATATATATATAATACTATATATATATATCCATTCCAATGTATGACATTCCAGTGCCTATGGTTCGGCCTTTACTGTTATGCGTTCATATGCCCACTCATCTCCAGACAACATATCAATACACATATTTATACTCCACAACCCCTTTCCCCCTCTAGACAACTCTTACAGACATCCTATCCCTTATATCCATACGTGTAGGGAGAAAAAATTGCCCACTTCGTATGTTCTGCGTGTCGTAGAAGGCGACTAAGGAAACGGTGGTTGTTAGGTTGGCTGCCTACTCTACCTTATCTTTTGCAGAATGCTAATGCATGCCTTCGGAAGTCGTGATCGCAAGTAAAGCCCCTTCTATCTTTCGGCGGAATGTAGAATTCGTATCTGTTATATGGAAATGTCAGAGGAATAAATGTTGAGGAGATTGAGATGAGGAGAGAGGTGATGGATGTAATTTAGAAAGGCAAATTTGATTTGCTCGCTGTGAGTGAAACAAAGATGAAATGAAACGGTGAAAATGAGTGTGTGGGTGTTGAAATGTTTGTTTTGTGTTTGGCATTCTGATGGAGTGAGTTTGTGTAGAGAGCTTATGGCAAGATTTTTGTGTGTGTGAGTACTAGAAGTCCAAAAGGTTAAATTTAAAAGTTTTTGAAAAATATAGAATTAAACCACTTGGACATATGCCCAATTGGAGTTTAAAGTCGGGGATTTTACGATTTTCCGGGAAAATCTGACAGATGTTTTGGATCGAGGCTTTCCACTTCACTCCGACCCTTTTCCCCCTATCCTGCCCATTCCAAGGTTTTTTTTTTTTCCAGTTGTCAAACAACCACGTCACGGGGCAGAAGCCTATTTAAGGAGGGGTGGTATTAACTCTCAAAAGTTCACCCTCTAACGCAAATTACGCATATGAGCACAGACGCAGGCTTTAAAGTGAGGGGATTAAATTCAGTAGGAAAAACAGAAGATGGAAGAGAATTCCACAAAACAGAGGTGGTGGGAAAGAAGGAAGCACCACAGCAAACTAGCCTGGAGTTACCAATGTCAACACAATACTCTTGCGCAGATACAGCACCTATTGTGCTACGAAGGCGTCGTAAAGGTGGTGGTTAGGGTTGGGAAAAAAATCCCTCGAGCATTTGGGCCGCTGCGGTACCTATAGGAATAGAGGATAAAGCACCACATCGCCTCGCAAAAGAATCGAGGTCCCAAGTGAACGTGGAAAGTACAGAAACAGTTTATAAGCCTTTTTTTTGGGTTTGACTCGACCCTGTCCAAAAGCCGGGTGAAACCAGAGCCCCCCCCCCAGATATGAGAGCAGTACTCCATACATGGGCGGATGAGACCTTTGTATAGCGGAGCAACTGAGAAAAGGAGAAAAGTCTCACAGTCTAAAAAAAACTTCGAGTTCCTTTAAGGTACCCTATCAACCGTTGTAATATGAGTTTCCAATATATGTTTTAAATGTGTTGAGACAAAGAATGTTTATATTGTCAACAGGAGAGACGAAAGAAAACCGTCGAAAGAGACAGGAAAGTTAGAAGGTATTTTGGAGAAGGAGATTTGTAAAAGTTGGGTTTTTAAAGAATTGAATTTCACAAAGTT
>JABUQX010079497.1:22500-25000 GCA_015478945.1 Trachelipus rathkii
ATTTTGGTGATTTTTTTGATTTTTTTAAAAAAATCAATTTGTGATTTTTTTGAATTTTTTTGAATATTTTTAAATTTCAGATTTCGTAACGTCCACGCGAATATAATTTGTATCACTTGCAAATTATCATTTCACGTGACTTACGAAATCCCAAAAAAAATCAAAAAATCAAAAAATCAAAACAAATTGAATTTTTTTAAAAAAATTCAAAAAAATCACCAAAATTGCCATCCCTGCTTAAATGTAAGGTTTCCAAGTTTGCAGATGATAGCAAATTGGCTACCTCAATAAGGAATAATGATGGATGTATAAAGATTTAAAAGATAAGGAGGGAGCTGTAATCGTTGATGGGATGAGCAGGTTCATTCCTTCTTCACAGGGTTGGTGATTTTTTTGATTTATTTAAAAAAATCAAAAAAATCAAAAAATCAATGATTTTTTTGATTTTTTTGATTTATTTGATTTTTTTGATTTTTTTTCAGATTCGTGACGCCTTTTTAGTAAATTATTATTTTGACAAAATTAGTAAATAATCCTAATTATTACCTAATTAATAAGTTTAGTAAGTATAAATTATTATTTAGTTCATATTGATTTAATCCAGCTGATTAAACAATTTGGATTTAATGCAATGCCAACCCTGCTTCTTCAGCTAAATTTTTCTTTCCTCATTCATTCCTTCTAAAACTAAATCTTTCTTTCTCATAATCCATGGTTCGATCGTGCTTATTCTCTGGCCATTCAGGCTAGACAGTGCCTGTCGGGTGTGGAAAAATTCTCGTTCTCTCCTATCACTGTCGCTAATTTTCATTCAGCTAGAAATCGTTGCAGGATACTCTTCGAACGAGCAAAGCTGGCTTTTATCAAAGGAAAGTGCGCTAACCTCCCTTGGTTCTCGCTACTGACAATCTTTCATCTCTAGCAACTTTCTTGTAAATCTGCCTTTCCTCCTTTTATATTCGATCTGATCATTGTGTTGCTAATTCTCCAACTGAAAAGGCTAATCTCTTCAGCCCCTCGCTCAACTATATTCTATAATGTCTCAATACTAGCACTTTCCCTCCGTCAGTGTTGGAAGCTTCTCACATGTCCAACCTATTCCGAAAAAAGGAAGCCCGCTCTGATCCTTCTAACTATCGCCCTGTAGCTCTCATTTGTTTCTCTCTAAGATCTTTGAAACCCTTCTCAAATCTCATTTCTTAGTTCATCTGGAAACTCACTCCGATCGGCAGTACGACTCTCGTTGCACGAAGTCTACTACTGGCGATATACATTCCTATCTAAACGATTTATGGTTTTTCGCTCTTAGGAATACATGGAGACTTGGGGTGGTGGGCGCTTGACATATCCAAGCATTTGACCAAGTATGGCACGCGGCCACTGCTCTCCAAGCTCCCTCCTTTGGGGTTGCCTCCTTCTCTTTGCTTACTTATTATCAAGCTTTCTTTCAAATCGCTCAATATCGGCTGTTGTTGAATGGGGCGACTTCTTCTTTTCTTCAATAGTGGTGTTCCTCAGGGTTCTGTCCTTAAATCTCCTACTTTATTCCTACTTTTTCATTAATGATCTTCTACCTGCACCTCTAACTCCTATCCACTCGTATTCCCGATGAACTCGACCCTTCATTCTTTTACTCATATCAATTCTACTCCCTCTTTTACTTCTAGAATTCCCTCTCGTCTTAATCTTTCCACCGATTTTATTCTCGCTGATGGAAAGAAAAAACTTTGTGAAATTCAATTCCTTTAAAACCCAGACTTTTACAAAATCTCCTCTTCCATGAAATACCTTCTAACTTTTCCCTGTCTCCTTTCGACGATTCTGTTTGTCTTCCTGTTGAAATATAAACATCCTTGGGCCTTAACATGAACAAAAAAAATGTCTTGGAAACCTCAAATCACAACGGTTGCTAACACTGGTTGCCTAGGGCGGCTCAAAGAACTGGAAATTCTGTTTAGACTGCGAGACTTCCTCCTTTTCTCAAGTTGCTCCGCTATACAAAGGTCTTCATCCACCCATGTATGGAGTTACTGCTTCATATCTGGGGAAAGGGGGGCTCCTGGTTTCACACCCGGCTTTGACCAGGGTCGAGTCAACGGGCAAAAATGCTTATAAACTGTTCTGTAACTTTCCAGTTCACATTGAACCCTCTATCTTTTGGGGCGAGCGATGTTGTGCTTTATCTCTTTCTATAGATACCGCAGCGGCAATGCTTCGAGGGAGCCTTATCACTCGCCTACCCACACCTTTACGACGCCTTCGAGCCAATAGAGTGCATGTAGTCTGCGCACAGAGTATTGTGTTGACATTGGTAAATCCAGGCTAGTTCGGCTGTGGTGCTTCCTTCTTTCCCACCACCTCTGTTCTGTGGAATTCTTTTCCATCTTCTGTATTTCCTGCTGAATTTAATCTCCTCACTTTAAAGTCTGCGTCTGTGCTCATATGCGAAATTTGCGCTAGAGGGTGAACTTTTGAGCATACTACACCCACTGCTTGAATA
>JABUQX010079497.1:30000-40485 GCA_015478945.1 Trachelipus rathkii
GGAATGAGAGGGGGATAGAAAGATTTGCAATTCTGATGAGTGACTTGTGGTAGAGAGCTATGGTAGATTTTTTTGTGTGTGAGTGCTAGAATTCT
Source organism: Trachelipus rathkii (assembly GCA_015478945.1). Taxonomy (NCBI): domain Eukaryota; kingdom Metazoa; phylum Arthropoda; class Malacostraca; order Isopoda; family Trachelipodidae; genus Trachelipus; species Trachelipus rathkii. The sequence goes on from JABUQX010079497.1 coordinate 30,096, forward strand.
AAAAGTTAAATTTAAGTTTGAATAGGTAAAAGTATGTGTGGTTGCGACATATGGTCCATCTGAGGGTAATGTTGAAGAGTGCGATTTTCTGGGATAATCTGAATGATGTTTTGGATGGGGTGAGTAGGAGCTTCAGATTGATTGTGTTGGGTGACCTAAATGGTTGTATACAGTTGTCACCACCATTCACAGTCAGAGCCCTATTCAAGGAGGGGTGTAGTACGCTCAAAAGTTCACTCTCTAGCGCAAATTACGCAGATGAGCACAGACGCAGGCTTTAAAGTGAGGAGATTAAATTCAGCAGGAAATACAGAAGATGGAAGAGAATTCCACAGAACAGAGGTGGCGGGAAAGAAGGAAGCACCACAGCGAACTAGCCTGGAATTACCAATATCAGCACAGATACAGCACTCCTTGTGCTACGAGGGCGTCGTAAAGGTGGTGGTACGCAAATGATAAGTTCCCTCGAGCACTTGCCGCTGGGGTGCCTGTAGAATAGAGATAACAGTTTATAAGCCTTTTGGCCTTTGACTCGACCCTGTCCAAAAGCCGGGTGAAACCAGAGCCCCCCCTCCCCAGATATGAGAGCAGTACTCCATACAAGGGCGGATGAGACCCTTGTATAGCTGGAGCAACTGAGAAGAGGAAAAAAAGTCTCGCAGTCTAAACAGAACTCCCAGTTTCTTTGAGGCCGCCCTAGCAACCATTGTGATGAGGTTTCCAAGACATTTTTTTTGTTTATGTTAAGGCCAAGGATATTTATATTGTCAACAGGAGAGACGAGAGAACCGTCGAAAGAGATAGGAAAGTTAGAATGCGTTTTAGAGAAGGAGATTTGCAGAAGTTGGGTTTTTAAAGAATTGAATTTCACAATGTTGAGAGACCCCATCCGGAAATTCTATCCAGATCAGGGAGAATAGAATCGGAAAGATTAAGACGAGAGGCAATTCTAGAAGTAAAAGAGGGAGCAGAATTGATATGAGTTGAAGAATGAAGGGTCGAGTCATCGGCATATGAGTTGATAGAGTTAGAGGTGCAGGTGAGAAGATCATTAATGAAAACTAGGAATAAAGTAGGAAATAAGACAGAACCCTGAGGAACACCACTATTGACAGAAAAGAAGAAATCGCCCCATCAACAACAGCCGACATTGAGCGATTTGAAAGAAAGCTAGACATAATTAAGCAAAGAGAAAGAGCTTGGAGAGCAGTGACGCGTGCCATACTCGGTCAAATTCTTTGGATATGTCAAGCGCCACCACGCAAGTCTCCGTAGTTCCTAAGAGCTGAAAACCATAAATCGGTTAGATAGGAAAGTATATCGCCAGAAGAACCTCGAGCGCTGAAAGCCGTACTGGCTATCGGAAAGAAAGTGAGTTTCCAGATAATCTAAGTGAGAGTTGAGAAGGGTTTCAAAGATCTTAGATAGAATACAAGTGAGAGCTATAGCGCGATAGTTAGAAGGATCAGAGCGGCTTCCTTTTTTCGGAATAGGTTGGACATATGCGAGCTTCCAACACTGAGGGAAAGTGCTAGCATTGAGACATAGGGAGTATAGTTGAACGAGGGGCGGGGATACCTCGGAAGCACACTCCCTCAAAACTTGGGGAGGAATGCCATCTGGGCCACCCGTCTTCCTATCCTTCATAGATTTCAGGGGCCTATGCACCCGATCAAATGTAATCACAGGCAAAGACATAGGACACCTGAGAGGAGAAGGAGGAGGAAGAGAAATGCCAGAATCGTCTAGGGTTGAGTTAGTGGAAAATAGGAGGAAGAGAATCGCCTTTTCAGTTGGAGAATTAACAACAGAACAATCAGAGGAAAGGGAGATTTACAGAAGTTGCTTTCGGCAAGATGTTTTCGGCAAGAGGCCCGAAAGATTTGTCAGTAGGAGAACCGAGGAAGTTAGGGCACTTTCGTTTGATGAAAGCCGCTTTGCTCGTCGAAGAGTATCCCTGCAACGATTTCTAGCTGAATGAAAATTGGCGAGAGTGATTGGAGAACTGTCTCTAGCCTGAATGGCCAGAGAACAAGCACGATCGAACCATGGTTAATGAGGAGAGAAAGACTTAGTTGAAGAAGGAATGAACTTGCTAGTCCCATCAACGATTACAGCTCCCTCCTTATCTTTTAAGTATTTATATGCATCCATCATTATTCCTAACTGAGGTTGCCAATTTGCTATCATCTGCAAACTTGGAAACCTTACATTTAAGTCCCTGGTCTAAATATTTTATACATATATGAAGAACAACCACTGACCTAAGAAATCGTTACGGACCACAAATATGTCTCCTCATTTCCATTAATAAATACTTTTCATATTCATTAATTATTATTATTATTATTATTATTATTATTATTATTATTATTATTATTATTATTATTATTATCATTATTATTATTATTATTATTATTATTATTATTATTATTATTATTATTATTATTATTATTATTATTATTATTATTATTATTATTATTATTATTATTATTATTATTATTATTATTACTATTATTATTATTATTATTATTATTATTATTATTATTATTATTATTATTATTATTATTATTATTATTATTATTATTATTATTATTATTAAAATTAAGAGACTTAAGGAATCAAAAATTTTGATCGCTTAAATAATTTCGGAGGGTTGAACCCCTGATCCCCCTGTCTACAGCCTTGTATATATATATATATATATATATATATATATATATATATATATATATATATATATATATATATATATATATATATATATAATATATATATATATATATATATATATATATAGAGAGAGAGAGAGAGAGAGAGAGAGAGAGAGAGAGAGAGAGAGAGAGAGAGAGAGAGAGATAATCGTCATTCCTCGTCAAAATTTACTTTAATCGTCATCGTCATCGGCAAAAATTTCATAATCGTCCCATCACTAATTCATATATATATATATATAATATACATATATATAAATCTAATATATATATATATATATATATATATATATATATATATATATATATAAACTATATATATATATATTAACTATATTATAACTATACCAACTATATATATATATATATATATATATCATCACCCACCTTCTCTCCCCAAGACTGGGTGTAAGTAACATGCACTGGAAACAGAAAAGTAGTAGAAGAGTATGACGCAAGTCGAAAAAGCCCAGCCTTACCGCCTCCTTTATACCTTTTTGTGAGAACTCGTCGCAGTCAGAAAATAAACCCTAGAGCTTAACGGAACCGCGACGGAGCCTCTCTAAGGCATCTCGTCCAATAGTGGGGTTCATCCCACATAGCTAGGTGGGTTACAACCCTACCTCCACTTTAAAACCCGCCATTCGATCATGCACTTACTCTTCTTGCCTCTGCCAAACTCTCATTTTCTCTCCTCAGGCATTCCTTTACAGACTCAATCCACTTTTTCTTCGGTCTCCCAGCCGGTCGATTCCCAACACACTCACCACTATACATCCGCTTAACCAACCGACTATCTTCCATCTTTTCCACATGAACAAACCATCTCAATGTACTTTCATTTATTCTCTCATTTACCCCTTTCTTCACACCACACAACTCTCTAATACGTTCATTCCCAATTTATCAATTCTTCTCACACCTAACACACCCCTAAGATTGTCCATCTGAACACATTGTACTTTAGATCTACACCTCTTATTCCAGACCATAGTCTCACTACTATACATTAACACAGGTAACAACATACCCTCATGTAAGACCCTAGCGCACTCAAGACTTAGGCTCTTTACATCCACCAACGATTTAATTGCACCAACCACCTTCCTGCCATTCACAACTTTGATACTACTACACTCTGCATCATCCATTCTCTTTTCATCCATTCTATTAATCCTATCGTACGCCTGTTGCAAATCGATAAAACCTAAATACAATTTCAAATATAAATCACCATCTCGCCTATATTCTCTTACTGGATTTACGACAAAATTTTATTCTTTCATTCCTCATAATTTTAAAATCAACTTAATTAAAACTTTTTGACAGGAGATGCAAAATTTCGTCATCTTATGTTAATTTTACAAAAGAACTTGATTTCCTTAAAATTTTATTTCTGAAGAATGGGTTCCCAAAATTTATAATTGACTCAACTTTTCGAAAATTACTTTCAGCAAAATTTAAAGACAAATCTCAGGCTAAATTAACAGCTCCTAAGGATATTTTGTATATGAGGTTGCCTTTTCTGGGGAAAATCAGTTACGAAATTCGACGTAAAATTGACGTGGTTTTAAAAACAAACTTTACACAGTTTAAATTTAGATTTAGATTTTCGAGTGAAAAAATTGGGAAATATTTTAAATTTAAAGATAAACTCCCTTTACCTTTATGCTCATCAGTAATATATCATTACAAGTGCGGTGACTGCGATGCCACCTACATAGGAAAGACAATACGTATTGCTGAGCATAAAGGTATTTCATTTAGAACTCTAGACCATTTACATCATCCCCCTATTCAGCTATAAATGCTCATTCTCTTCAGGAAAACGACCATATACAGGATACGAATTTTGGAATATTCGCCCAAACTGAGGAACCCGATCTTCAGTTGTTAGAATCCTTATATATTTGGCATCTCAAACCGACCTTAAATGAAAATCTAAGTTTTAACAGTCTTTAATACCGAAGTGAGGTTTTGTTTAAATCATGAACTCTTAACCACATATTATTGTAATCATTAATTTATCTATATGGTTTGTTTATTTCAACTTTATATTATTTTAGCTTTTAATTAATTTTATACAATATTTTGTTTAAAATTTTATCATTATATTGTAAGTCTTGAAAATGGGAAGAAGGATTCTTACCCGAAACTAGTCGGCTAATAAATAATTTAAAATGTTCAAATTCTTTTTGATATATATATATATATATATATATATATATACTACTCGTCAAAATTAACGCACCACTATCTCATATGACGTTAACAGGTTACAGAAAGGACCAGAACGCTGTGTAACTTTATTATGCAAATAACATAGCATCAGGGACACAGTATACAACGCTGTAATAATGTTGGGGTTGTATAGGGTCCGCCATGGCTATAATTAAGGTAAATGACAAACCATGTAACTCCAGCTTTAGCGATTGGGGTAAAGTTATGGCGGGGCACGCTGGGTACGTGGTCCATTGAGGTGTGAATTTATCCACTACAAACATGGAAAGGACTGCGCGTCGACTAACACGTGATGAGTGCGTACAGATTATCACACTCCATGCCGATAGGTACGGGTACTGTGAACTCGGTCGACGGTTTGGTGTAGAGCACACAACCATTGCACGGGTCGTGGATCGGCACCACGACACCCAGGAGCACGCATGGTGGCCGGGCCAGGGCAGGCCACGCGCCACGACTAGCGTTGAATACCGTTTTAAGCGTATGCGGGCCGTAAGAGACAGCCATACAACAGCAAGGCACCTTCAAATACAGCTGCAGGAGGTACATGTGACCCGTGTGAGTGATAATACAATACGTCAACGCTTCGCGGAACATAATTTACGGCCAAGGAGGCTGGTCATAGGACCACGACACACCAGGGAGCATCGACGGGCGCGACTAGCATTTTCCCGGGAACACCTACATTGGACCGTCGCGATTGGGCGAATGTGCTCTTTACGGATGAGTCCAGAGTCAGTCTCTACACCTCCGATCGGCAATCCAGAGACTATCGAGGACCTAATGAAAGGTACGCGCAGTGTAATATGCCTTACATTGCCATTTGGAGGAGGATCTCTCTCATGGTCTGAGGGGGCATATCTTTAACGGGTCGTGCAGAGTTGCACGTCCTAGATGGCGGTTCCCTAACCGCCGCACGGTACATCGCAGACATCCTTGACCCGTATGTCATATGTCACCGAACACCTAACGACGGTCCAAATCAGGACATTGGATTGGCCAGCATACATTCTCTACCTAAACCCAATTGAATATGTGTGGGACATGTTGAAACGATGGTTGCGACAGCTGCAACCACCTCCAGAAACCCTCCAGGCGCTGCGGCAGGCGGTGCTTCGCGTATTGGATCAGATTTCCGTGGAGGACACATTCGGCATCTCATTGAGAGCATGCCACGACGGTGCCAAGCCGTCATCCGTGCCAAAGGTGGCCATACACGATATTGAGTAACACCATCCACACACGAACCCTTCACCGCGATAACGTCCCACGTTGGAGGAAACGCATCGGCCACATACAGGACCCATTCGCAGGCCCCCAGGGGATTCCTGGGACCCCTCGACAATCTTACCACTGTATAATGTGTCCCAAATGCTATGTTATTTGCATAATAAAGTTACACAGCGTTCTGGTCATTTCTGTAACCTGTTAACGTCATATGAGCCAGTGGTGCGTTAATTTTGACGAGTTGTAATTCGTAATTTTATATATATATATATATATATATATATATATATATATATATATATATATATATATATATATATATATATATATATATATATATATATATATATATATATATATATATATATATATATATATATATTATATTTGTAAATAGAAATTTATTTAGAATATATAAAAAATAATAATTTCAATACGTAGAAAAATGATTAAAAAAATATTGGCAAGTTAAAAATGCCAAAAGTACTTGCAAGTACTTTGCAAATTTTCAAGTACAAAAGGTGCAAGTACAAGTACAAGTACAAGTACACTGGTTTTAAAAACTGCAAGTACAAGTACAAGTACAAGTACTCCAAAAAATGTACTTAAGTCCAAGTACAAGTACAAGTACTTGTACTTGAACCCAAACCTGATATATATATATATATATATATATATATATATATATATATATATATATATATATAAATATATATAATATATATATATATATATATATATATATATATATATATATATATATATATATATATATATATATATATATAAACTTTCTGACACTTTAATCGGGCTAATTGGGATGCATTGCGTCGCTTTTTTTGCAAACTATCGCTGGAATGAATCATGTTTTGTTCCGGAGAACGCCTCTGCTTCTGCTGAAAAGGTAGGGGCCGTGATCACGGATGGGATGAACAGGTTCATTCCATCTTCCACTAAATCATTTTCTCCTCATAATCCATGGTTCGATGGCTCTTGTTCTCGTGCCATTCAGGAGCGTGACATTGCGTATAGGGCTTGGAAGAACTCTCGTTCTCCTAATTCTCTAACTAATTTTCGCTCTGCCCGGAATCGATGCAGGGATATTATTCGACTGGCCAAGCGTTCTTACACTAAAAGGAAGTGTGCTGCCCTTCTTGATTCTTCTTCTGATAAAAATTTCTGGCCTCTTGCCAAAAACATCTCCAATAACTTCTGTAAATCTGCCTTTCCCCCTCTTATCCGTTCTGATAGTTCTGTTGCTAACACTCCTTCTGAAAAGGCTAATCTCTTTGGTCTTCTTTTTTTATCTAATTCCACCCTGGACGATTCCGGCTCCCTCCTCCTGCTCCATCCCCTCTCAGGTGTCCAATGTCTCTACCTGTCATTACTCATGATCGGGTACATGAGATACTGAGATCTATGAACGTCCGGAAGGCCAGTGGCCCAGATGGCATTCCACCTCGTGTTTTGAGGGAGTGTGCTTCTGAGCTGGCGCCTGTCCTCGTTCAACTCTACTCCCTGTGCCTCAATACTAATACTTTTACTCAATGCTGGAAGCGCGCTTTTATTCAGCCAATCCCAAAAAAGGTAGCCGCTCTGATCCTTCTAACTATCGACCTATTGCCTTAACTTGTATTCTATCTAAAATCTTTGAAACTCTCATTAACTCTCATTGCCTCGATCATATAGAATCTCATTCCCTTCTTTCAGATCGTCAGTATGGCTTTCGACGTTCCTATCTCACTGATCTATGGTCTTCTGCCCTTAAGGACCGTGGGGAGTCTTGTGTGGTAGCGCTTGACATATCTAAAGCTTTTGACAGGGTATGGCATGCGTCGCTACTCTCTAAGCTACCTTCCTTTGGATTACTCTTGTCTAGTTTTCTTTCAGATCGTTCCATTTCAGCTCTTATTGATGGAGCAACCTCTTCCTCCTTTCTTATTAATTGTGGTGTTCCTCAGGGTTCTGTTTTATCTCCAACTTTATTCCTACTTTTCATCAACGATCTTCTTAGCTGCACTTCTAACTCTGTTCACTCTTATGCCGATGACTCAACTCTCCATTCTTCCACTCATTTCAATTGTGCTCCCTCGTTTGTATCTAGAGTTTCCTCTCGTCTACAGCTTTCTGATTCAATTCTTGCCGATTTGGTCGGGATTTCTCAGTGGGGTAACCGTAATCTTGTAAGTATATATATATATATATATATACATGTATAATTTATATATATATATATATATATATATATATATATATATATATATATATATATATATATATATATATATATATATATATATATATATATATATATATATAATATATATATATATATATATATATATATAAAACTCAACTCTTTGAAAACTCAACTTCTTCATATCTCCCTCTCTAAAATACCTCCCAACTTTCCTATCCCCTTTGACGGCTCTAATGTCTTACCCGTAAACAACATAAACATTCTTGGACTAAACATAAATAGTGAATTGTCTTGGAGACCTCATATCACATCGGTTGCTAAAATGGCCTCAAAAAAGCTGGGAATTCTGTTCAGATTGCGTGAATTTTTTTCTTCTGCTCAAATACTCCAGTTATATAAAGGTCTTATTCGTCCCTGTATGGAATACTGTTCCCACATTTGGGGTGGATCCGGTTCCACCCTCCTTTTGGATATTGAAGCTAAGGCTAAGAGGCTTATAAACTGTCCCATACTTTCTGACTCCCTTGACCCTCTTTCTCTGCGTCATGACGTTGGTGCCCTATCTCTTTTCTATAGGTATTACAACGGCAGGTACTCGAGAGAATTGACCTCTCGCATTCCTCCACCACTGCGTCGCTCTCGTAACACAAGAGGTGCCTTGTTCTCTCATGAAAATTGTGTGAATATTGGAGACTCAAGGATCACTCGTTGTGGTACCTCCTTCTTTCCAGCCACATCTGTTTTGTGGAACTCCTTGCCTTCTTCTATTTTCCCTGCAATATTCAATCTTCCTCTATTTAAGTCCCGCGTCTGCGCCCACCTGAGGGAATTGCGTTAGGCAAGGGACAGGGTGGGTTTACTTTCCATTTATTTTAATTTTTGTTTTCTTTTGTAATTTTTTTTTTATTATTATTTTTTATTTTTTTTTTTTGGCCCACTCCCTTTGAAAAGGGCCCTGCTCGTGAGTGGTAGTATCATGTAAATATATATATATATATATATATATATATATATATATATATATATATATATAAATATATATATAAATAAAAAATATAAATATATACTGCACTGTTTTCTTTATATACTATATATATATATTTACACATACCTATATATATACTCATATATATATATATATATTTTGAAGCAAGAAAACTAACGGTGTAGGATCATTTATGTTTTGTGCAAACACGCTTAGCACGTCTGATATTCATGTTCCAAGGTTTATCAGAATTAACAAGTGATAGGTAAACAAATTTTCTCCATCATTAACGGTACAATAACAATTGTAACAGAACCATAAATTTAAAGGAGAAAAGATATCAATATCGTCTCTCTCATCATTTTTATTCCTTGACTGTCATTGTCTGAGGATATCAATACTCTCTTCAGAGTTATTACGAGAGGATGACAAACTAGTGTTTGCTGATTATCATAATGATATCTTCAACTGATTGGAGTACAATGATACAATTGGTTAGAATAGAATTGTCATGGAATGGGAAGACATTTATTTTATCATCAGAGCTACCGTACTGGCAGAGAGATTCATTAAGTTCTTGCAACCTTATAATTTGCAGAACTTGTCATGTACTGAAAGTTAGCGTACTGGCCTGTATTTTCTTTGGTTCTTACTGAGAAGTGTGCCGCAATTGACCCTATATTTAGAGAACTTTGCTGACTGTTGTTTGAGATGTCACAACATTCTAATGTTGGTGGCTGACGGAGTTTGTGTTTTTCACTCAAAAAAGAAACAATTTTCTTTATATTGGCACCAGAATCTCTCATGACACAATGAACATCATTTGGGGATAGGTTCCATTTCGTCAACATTCCATTAAATAAGCCATTGAGATATTCACCTGTATGACGTTCAGTGAAAGGTTCAGAGCAGGACACAAAATTTGGCCTTTGAAATAATTGTCAACGGCATGACTACTCAGAGAATACAAAGAAACTGCTGATTGAGTATCTGACCATTCGTCGGAGGAGAAAGCTAACTTGG
>JABUQX010079498.1:0-7500 GCA_015478945.1 Trachelipus rathkii
AGGTTTGAGATGTTTTAGGTTTGTTGTTGTACATTATTTTTCTAGTTCAGTTTGATGCTATGTTAGCTTTATTAATGTGAAAACTTTGTTACGTTGAGAGTATTACTCATTGGGGTCTGTATGATAATATGTTACACACGTTATGGTAAATTTCTGTTAAATATTAAAGCTTAATGTAATAATAACAGCGAATATGTTAGATAAAGTGTAAGTAGGTTACGTCTTTTGTATGCCTATATTAGTTACTTTACTGTTGTAAGTGTGGAACTTTGTTAACGGTAACAGTTTATTCATGTTTTAAGATGTGCTAAGTTTGTCGTAGTGGGTTATATTCATAGTTAGATGATACTAAGTAAGCTTTATTAATATGTAACTTTTGTTACGTCACATATATTGATTGATGTTGTGTATAAGAACTTGATTTTATGTTATGTTTTCCAAAATTGATTATTACTCGAATATGAGCTTGAATATCAATTAGATCATAGATCAAGTATACCATGAGTGATGGACAGGAGGTTAGCCGGATGCTGGCTTGATGGTGGGTTGATTTACTAATTTACTTGATTTAGGGTATGTTAAACATTGAAATGTTTAGTAAAAATATTTGACCTTAATCTAATAGATCTAATAGATCACAGATTGTCAGGAGGGAGGTTGGAATAGTGGTTTGATTTAGTGATTTACTGCTGTAGGGTATGTAAAACGTTACATTTTAGTAAAAAATTTGACCTTATTCAATAGATCAATAGATCACCGATGGTCAGGAGGGAGGTTTGGATAGTGGGGTTTGATTTAGTTGATTTATTGCTTTTAGGGTATGTACAAACTGAAAATTAGTAAAACATTTGACCCTTAATCAGATAGTATTCATATGTAGATACTAACTGGAGCAGTGAGGGTGGCAGGAGGGGCCTGGACTGGCTGTTTGATTTACTGATTTACTGCTTTAGGGTATGTAAAAACATAAATTTGTAAGTTTATAAACATAAAAAAGTGTAAGAAATTTTATTTATCTTATTTATTTATTTATTTATTTATTTTATTTATTTATTTTTTTCTTGATGGTTTCTGAAACCAATTATTTTTCGAAATCTACAGATCATTAACATATATATGTCAGCACCAATTATCTGTTGTTTATACGAATGTTTATTAACTAAGCCACCGCAGTGGCTTCCAGCACGGTGCCGGAGCTGACTCGGTCAGATTCCTTTATACTATCTTTCTAGAAACTCACTCTGATGCCTCTCACCAAATTTCAGCTTTATTTACGAACACTTAAATTTATTTTTACAGGGGTGGGGTCCCAACTTCGGGGGACCCCTGGGGATGGTAACGATCATCCATGAACTAGCGGTAACGTCATCATCTAACACCACTCCAAATTTATCACGTATAGTTAATCTTATTAACTTATATAGATATAGGTCGGAACCAGAGGCGCGGTGCGGTGGCGGTGCGTGCCGTAACTCGGTGCAGTACCGGTGCAGTGTCGGACTCGGAGTCGCTGTAAGCAGGCGCAAAAGGGTTAAAAACCACTCAGAAGTGATCCCTTCGGGGATCACTTCTTCGAGCCGGGCCGGAGTCTGAACAAACCGCGGCCGAGCCGGCCGGACCCGGAGCCGAGTCGGAGTCGGAGTCGGAGTCGGAGTCGAAGTCGGAGTCGGAGTCGGGAGTCGGAGTCGGAGTCGGGAGTCGGAGTCGGAGTCGGAGTGCGTAAAAAAACGAACTCAGAATTCGTTTCTCTTCGAGAAACGAATCTTCGATGTAATAATAATAATAATGAATAATAATAATAATAAATAATAATAAATAATACACACCTGAATTCTCAACTTGAGTAACCTACGACTGACAAACACAGACAAACACACGACAAAGCTTCGGTTTTTTTTTTTTTTTTTTTTTTTTTTTTTTTTTACAGTTTGTCACCACCACTCACGGGCAGAGCCTTTTCAAGGAGGGGGTGTACACGCCTCAGAATCGAACTACTAACGCAATTAACGCAGATGACGCAGCACGCAGGCCCTTGAAGGTGGGGGAGACTGCGACAGCAGAAAACACAAGACGGAAGTGAATGCCACAGAACAGAAGGAGGCAGGAAAGAAGGAAGGACCGCAGCGAACTAGTCTGGAGTACGAATATCAACACAAAACTCATGTGTGAAAACAGCACCCCTTGTGTGCAACGAGGGCGACGTAATGGTGGTGGTACGCGTGTTAAGCTCCCTCGAGCACCTGCCGCTGCGGTACCTATAGAAAAGAGATAAAGCACCAACATCGCCGCCGGCAGAAGAAAGATAGGGTCAGTGAACTGGAAAGTATGGACAAGTATGTTATAAGCCTTTGGCCTTCTGACTCGAACCCTATCTAAAAGCCGGGTGAAAAACCAGAGCCCCCAGATTGAGGAAGCACGTACTCCAACAGCGGCGGAATGAGGCCTCTTGTATGCTGAGCAACTGAGAGAGGAAAAGAAAATCTCGCAGTCTAAGAGCAGACCTCCAGTTTTCTTTGAGGGCCGCCTAGCAACCATTGTGATGTGAGGTTTTCAAGACAAACATTTTTTTTATTTAAAGGCCAAATATTTTATACCCTTTCAAATAGGTAAGACGGCAGAACTATCTAAAGGAGATGGAAGTTGGAAGGTGTCTTAGAGAGGGCAGATTTGTAGAAGTTGAGTTTTTAAAAGAATGAATTTCACAAGGTTCAGATCGACCCCACCCGAAATTCCTATCCAGTATCATGCGAATAGAATGCGGAAAGATTAAGACGAAGAGGCAAATTCTAGAATAAAAGAAGGAGCAGAATTTGAAATGAGTTGAAGAATAATGGGTCGAGTCATCGGCATATGAGTGAATAGAGTTAGATGTTCAGGTGAGATGTGAGAAGATCCTTAATGAAAAGTAGGAATAAAGTAGGAGATAAGCAAGACCCCTGAAGGAACACGCACCTATAAGAGAAAGGAAGAAAGAAGTCGTCCCATCACAACAGCCGATATTGAGGCGAATTTGAAAAGAAAACTAACATAAGTCAAGCAAAGAGAAGGCAGAAAACCCAAAGAGGGGAGCTGGGAGAGGCAGTGACGCGTGCCATAGTATCCCGGTCAAATGCTTTGGATATGTCCAAGCGCCACCACGCAAGTCTCCTCGTAGTTCCTTAAGGGCGGAAAACCATCAAATCAGAAGTAGGAATAGTATATCGCCAGTAGACCTCGAAGCGCCGAATAGCCGTAACTGGCGATCGGAATGAATTTCCAGATGATCTAAGAAATGAGATTTGAGAAGAGTTTCAAAGATCCTAGATAGAATACAAGTAAGAGCTATAGGGCGATAGTTGAAAGGATCAGAGCGGCTTCCTTTTTTCGGAATAGGGTGGAACATGTGCGTGCTTCCAACACTGAGGCAAAGTGTTAGATTTGAGACATAGAGAATATAGTTGACGAAGGGCCGGGTAGCAACGAAGCACCTCCCTCAAAAATTCCGGAGGAATGCATCCGGTCCACCCGCCCTTCTAACGTCGTAGATTCTCAGGAGCCATGCACTCCGCATCGAATGTAATCACAGGCAAAGGCATAGGAAACCTGAGAGGAGAAGTAGGAGGATGAGGAATGCCAGAAACGTCCTGGGAGTACTAGAGAAAAGCAGGAGGCCAAAGAAATTAACCTTTTCAGTTGGAGAAGTAGCAACAGAACAATCAGAGCGATTAAGAGGAGGAAACAGATTTACAGAAGTTCGTTAGAAGATGTTTTGGCAAGAGGCCAGAAAGATATGTCAGTAGGAGAACCAAGGGAGGTTAGCGCACTTTCGTTTAATGAAGGCCGCTTTTGCTCGTCGAAGAGTATCCCTGCAAACGTTTCTAGCAGAATGGAAATTAGGCAGAGTGATAGGAGAACGAGAATTTTTCCACTCGCGATACGCACTGTCTCTAGCCTTAATGCTGCAGAGAACAAGCACGATCGAAGCATGGATTATGAGGAGAGAAAGAATTTAGCTCGAAGAGGACATGAACACCTGCTCATTCCCAATCGCAACGCATTACAGCTCCTACTTATCGGCAGAAGTCGTAAGCGTCACCAGAGACAAAGCAGTCCGATTCCAATTATAGTTAGCGTAGAAGCAACGCAATGCCCCCCAATCGGCCCGATCAAGGTGCCAGAAAAAACGAGAAGGGCAGGATGGAGCTGTTGAGAGAAAGTATTAAATTATAGAGATTAGGTGTGGTCAAGTATTTACCGATACGGCAAGCAAAAGTGGTGTTTTTAGAGAGAAGGACAAAGTGGTTGAATCATAGGTCAAGTGTGTTCAACCGAATTGGTTTGGACGATCCGCGTAGAATGTGTTGGGTTCTTTAATTATTGCTTCCCAGTGTTGAGAATGCTTGAACGTTTTCGGCCTCTCCCCACCTAACATCTGTTTGGTGGTGCTTTGGGTGATGCATGAGGACCCCCAACCATTCAGTGTTATGTAATTGAAATCCCTAAATAGAGGACCTGCAGTATTTGGATGAAGAAAGATATATAACAAGTCCAAGAGAAGTATGTAAAGGTAATCCACACCAAAAGGCGTGAAAGTCTGTTCTGTAGGAGAACAGTAGCAGAAAGCATCAGTTATTGTAGTAGAAGGAGAAGATTTTAAGCCACAGATATCGAGAGTTAGGGATCAAGATTCACCGAGACGTGTTAACGGGAGTGTTTAATGTTCTACATAGGGCAGCATACTCCACCCTTCCCAGATCGAAATTATGAAAAAAAGTTATCAGTTTTTGGATATATTAAACGCAAGTTAGAGGATGAGATTCTTAGCCATCTGCGGTCCTCAGACAAAAGCAAAAGATTAGGGTTAGAGTTAGAGAGGTGGTATTCCACGGATGCAGTTAGATTGCAAGCCACGGAATGTTGGTGAAGTCAAATGAAAGCCCGCGCCTGCGCAAATCCGCCATCATAACCGCACACACTGTCACAACAACAAAAAAACAGACAGAAACAAACAGACAAAACCCAAAAGAGAAACGAGGATAAAGTTATTCGTAAGTTAAAACCTAAATTTAAAACCTGGAATTTTAAAATACGCTAAAACCTATATTTACAGTAAATATCTAAAATATGAATAATCCAGAAAGTTCAAAAACGCTCCCACACTCTCACACGCACACTCTCACACTCTCAAAAAAATTGAATACAAAAAAAGAAAAAAAATACCAATTGATCAACTAAAAAAGTGGGAAGCTAAAAAACTGTATAAATTTATAATAACGGATATTCCAAATCGTACGCCAAAAAACTAAGGTTAAACAGAATCGAGGAAAAAAAAGATAAAAATAAAAAAAACATAACCTAGTACTAGCTAAACTGCGTATTGCTTTCAACTGCCCACTCGCTAAAAACTAACTATAAAGTATCTAACAACTAATAAAGCTTCAAATTCAAAAACTTAAAACGATAACTTATCTTTTATCAAGGTGTACATCACGATTCTTCACTATATTAAAACGATAATAGTTAAAACCTCTTAAACAGGGCATACTTAATAATACAAACAGCAGGAACTTTAATTAAAAAAAAAATAACCAAAACGATATAAACTACACACATTCCATTGGAGCTCCGATAAAACACAACCTGTCACTAACGCACACTATAAGCAACTATCTATATATATATATAATATATATATATATATATATATATATATATATATATAGTATATATATATATATAATATATATATATATATATATATATATATATATATTATATATATATATAATATATTTAACATATATATATATTTATATATATATATTATATATATTTATATATATATATATATATATATAATATATATATATATATCTATATATATATATATATATATAATATATATATATATATTTATATATATATAGATTTATATATTATATTTCTCAAAAAAATAAAAAATTATTTTTTTATATATATAAATAATCATATATTATATATATATATTACTATATATATATATATATATATTATATTAATATATATATATATATATATATATATATATATATATAATATATATAATATTTATTGATATTGTATGTCCAGCTGGCGACTCCGTGTAGAACTGGATGGGTGTGCCGATTTCACAATATATACTATATATATATAACTATATATATATATAATATATATATATATATTATTATATATAATATATATATGATATATATATATTATATATATATATATTTTTATATTATAGATGTCCAGTGCGACTCGTGGTAGAAATGGCATGGGTGTGCGATTTTCCACATATATATATATATAGTATATTATTATAATATATAATATAATATATATAAATATATATATATATATATATCATATATATCTTATTATATATATATACTATATATATATATATATATATAATATTTGGGAAAGTGTATTTCGTGACCAGTCAAAATTTCTTGCATTCGATATATCCATAATTATTACATCAGTAATACCTACGACTTTTTAAAAATAATTATTTTGTCATAACTAAACAAAAGATATATAAAATTAAAATAATAAAAGAAATTTAAGTGAAGTCCAAAAATATGAAATCATGTTCATTTTTGTGTTCAATAATGTTACTAATTTTTCTTCCATGTTTAAATAATAGCAATTTTTCTTAAATACACTAAATAAAGTTAATTAAAAAATATGGATCTTGAAAGTCTAAGCATAGCCTAGTCAATATTTAGGAATAGTAAAGAGAGTTAGGTTTGTTTTTTTGTGTGAAATTATAAATAAAATGAACTTATTAGATATAATAGAATTAAAGAATGACGACTATACGTTATTAGCAATTTTGCAACACTACAAGCAAATTGTAGAAGAAAAGAAGTGCCAAAAATGTTTTAGCGATTGCTATTTGAAAAAAAGAAATGATTTTTTTGCCTTTAGATGTGAAAATAGAAAATGTGGCATTAAATATTCAGCCTACCTCAAAAACTGCTTCTTTTCAAAAATGAGATTGCCATACGTGAAGTGTTTGCAAAATCTAACCTAACCTAACCTAACCTAACCTAACCTAACCTAACCTAACCTAACCTAACCTAACCTAACCTAACCTAACCTAACCTAACCTAACCTAACTTAACCTAACCTAACCTATCCTAACCTAATTTAAACTAACCTAACCCAACCTAACCTAACCTAACCTAACCTACTTAAGATAAACCTAACTAACCTAACCTAAACTAACCTAACCTAATCTAACCTAACCTAATCTAACCTAACTAACCTAACCTAACCTAACTTAACCCAGAAAAAAATGAAAATGACATGCAGGGGAAGAAAAAGAGAATTTGGGACTCTACTTCAGAACCTTCCATATGGCAGAGAAATCAACCAACGCTGAAATTAATGGAGAATTTTTAGACATCACTGTTAAATAAAAAAACCAAAAAATGGGGCCCCCCTAATAACCGTATAATAATATATATAATAATAATATATATATAATAATTA
>JABUQX010079498.1:17500-20000 GCA_015478945.1 Trachelipus rathkii
GCACGGAATGCAAAACGGAAGAAGATGGAGGAAGGAAGAAGCAAAAAGGAGGGAGGATGGAGGAAGGAGTCAGAGAAGGAAACAGAGTTGGTACCAGCACCAGTGCTGGATTCGGTGCAGTGCTGAGTTAGTAAGCATTCGTTTAGCCTCAGACTGACATTCTATATTTCAAAATCTCGTTTTCTTTTTATAAACGTCAACTAAAATATTTTGTTTGCTATTTTATTTTATTAGTTTTATTTTACATTTATTCTTTGTGTTTAATTTTTGTTTTCAATTTAATTTTTTTAATTTATTTTCAATTTTTTATTATTCTTATTTATTTATTTTTAATTTATTTGTTTTATTTGCTTAAAACATTTTGTTTTTACTAAAAATTTTATGCTTTTAATGTTTATATCTTAAAAATTTGCGTTTTTACACACCCTAAAGCAATAAATCAGTATATCATTAAATCAAACCACACAAGCTACCCTCCCCACCCCACCCATGATCTATTGATTTATTGATCTATTGATCTATTGATCTATTGATTCAGTTCACATTTCGAGTATCATTTCGGATAAACATAGCATAAAAATATGTTCGTTATATACTTACCAACGAATGTATGCTAACGTTACAAAGTTTTAACATAGATAAAGCTAACATATCATGACCTGAACTAAGAATATAATGTACAGCGACAAACCTAACACACCATACGTACGAATAAACTGTAACATTATCAAAAGTTCCCTTACTTAACAATAGTAAATAACTAACATTGCATACCGAACCTAACCTGTTCACACTTTTTCAAACGCATCTGTAACATATCATTGGTATTTTTACTTTAACATAGTATTATTTAACAAAAATTCATCTTAACCTTACCTAACTATCATAATCCTCAACGAATATATGCTAAGGTGTCAAAGTTTTTACATCAATAAAGCTAACCTATCATAACCTGAACTAAGAATATAATGTCCAGCGACAAACCAAACATACCTCACGTATGAATAATCTGCTAACATTTACAAAGTTCGATACTTATCAAAGAAAAAATGTGCTTAACAGGACCTACAAAACTCAATGTATCCCCTCTTTTCCAACATATCAGCAACAGCTAAAGCAGTATTATCTAACAAAATCCATTATAAAGTGACCAATCTGTCAAAGATATCAGCATCTTGAACTATGAATTGACACTACCTTCATGAAAGTGTCACTCATATCAAATATAACATCGTTTTAAACTATGAATAAACGTAGACATTAGCAAAATTCTCGGGCAAACTTAACATTACTCAGCAAAAACTTCACCTATGCCCACGTTTCAACACATCATCGCTAGTTAACACAGTAATATCTTACGAAACTTATCATTTCTCTAACAAATCAGTTTTAATTTCACATTGTCATAGTAATATTTAACAAAACGTAACAGAAATTAAACATATCTAACACTTACAATGGGCGAAAACCTACATTAGATACTAACATTTGAACCTACGAATAAGACATTAACATTCGGACCTATGAATAAGTTCTCAACCTATCCCTCATTACACAGCAAAACTCAACCATACCTGCTTTTCAATCATATCATCAGCAGATAAAGAAGTATTATCTAAAAAAATTCTTTAACAAAGTATCCAAGCTATCAAAGATACCAGCTTCTTAAACTATGAATTGATACTACATTCATCAAAGTGTCTTGCATTTCAAATATAACATCATTTTGAACTATGAATAAACGTGGACATTAGCCAAATTCTCTGTCAAACATTATAAAATAACCAATCGATCATACAGATCAACGAATAAACGATAACATAATATTTCCTGAACTAAAAACATATAGTACCATAACATACCTGACATACATTAAGCGTGAATAAACTGCCGACATTAACAAAGTATAACAATCTCAAGCTTTACTATAGACAAACCGGTAGGTTTGGCAACAACGCATCATACAGAGGTGATTTGGCACCAATGTAAGCTTTCAATTATTATTATTATTATTATTATTATTATTATTATTATTATTATTATTATTATTATTATTATTATTATTATTATTATTATTATTATTATTATTATTATTATTATTATTATTATTATTATTAGTAGTAGTAGACGCCATAACTTAAGTAAAATTAGTAAGTAAAGCAAATAAATAATGTGTAAATAATCACTAACCTTTAACATTATTATATTATAATCGTAAAGGCTGCATAATAATACTAACTAAGAACTATAACATACCTTGCGTGCAGACAAGCAGTCAAACAGATAACAAAGTACTGAGTTAAACTATCAGTAAGTACTTCACTACCAAACATCAAAAGCGGCCTACTCCTCTACCCTACAAGAAACTTTGCTGCTATCTTTTAGAAGTTTTGATGCTATATGACCACAGATGTTCAGTTAGGCGAGAAGCACTGTAGGCTTTATAAATTCAGTTTGCTCATGTTTATACAGCTTTCATGAATCGTTTCCTGTAAACATA
>JABUQX010079498.1:22500-25000 GCA_015478945.1 Trachelipus rathkii
AAAGGAGATACTTTGTAAACGTCGGTAAGCAAATCTTGAGAGACAAACCCCCTAGTCAAACTTCATTTGAAACTTTTCTTCCAGTATACGAGTCTCATTTTTCCTTTGTTCACATCACAGACTCTGAGGTAAAGAAGGTAATCGCCGAACTAAAAAACAAAAAATGGGATGTTCAATTCTATCCCCAACCGCATCCTCAAACTCGCTACTGACATAATACCCACACCCTTAAAACACTTGTTCAATGAATCATTTTTGACAGGATTTTTTAAAAAATATTTTGAAGACAGCAAAAAAGATCCCAATAACTGAAAAAGAACACCCTTCTTTAGCAAAAATTAGAGACCAATAGCTATTACAAACACGATTAGCAAAATATTTGAGAAGATAATATTCAATCAGTTAACAATATATTTTAATTCCAACAATATTCTCAGCGATTCACAATTTGGATTTAGAAAAGGACGCTCAACTTCTGATGCACTCATAGAAATATAGAAAATAAAGACTCCTCCCTGCTATTATTATTAGATTTCACAAAAGCTTTTGACATGTTTGATCATGACATAATACTTACTAAAATTAACAAAATTGGCTTTGAGGGGACAAACTTACAATGGTTTAAAAGCTACTTTTAGGAGTGATCTCAATGCCATAAACTAAATGAAACAAATTCAATCACACTTTAAACATCAACTGACGTACACCAGGGTTCAATTCTTGAACCGTTTCTATTTACTCTTTATACTAATGATCTGTTCAACTCTCAAGACGTTTTTTCAGTCTCATATGCTGATGATATCTCTATCTTAATAAATGACAAAAATGCAGAGTCTCTATCACGTAAAGCAGTAGACACCTTAACAAAAATAATGAGATGAATAGATGCTAATAAGCTATCTCTAAATTTAAATAAAACAACTTATTAGAGTTTTAGCAACAAAACAATTTACAATTTAAATATAAAAATTAACAACATAGAACGGCATAGAGCTACAAATGCAAAAAATACTGGGAATAATAATCAATGAAAAACTGACATTTAAGGAACATGTCAGTAGTAGGAAGGCCATATCGTAAGACGAGATATCGGTAAAAATATCGATATTTTTGGATATCGATACTGTATCGATTATTTGGCATACTGTTTCCTGAGGCTAATTTTGGCACCCCTTCGAAGAAGGGGTGCGCCAGACGGTTGCGCAGCAACCGTCGTACGTGTCCCCCCTTAGTTTTGACCCCCCTTTGGGGTTTTGGCCCCCTTTCGATGCTTGGCATCGATTATTTTGGTATCGATACGATATTTGTTGCGATTATTTTGCATTCCATAAAGGTAAGTGAAGGATTAAGTGGGATTAACTCGAGCTCATGTAGGTACCTGTCGAGGTACCTGTCGTAGGTACCTGTCCTAACTTGAGTTCATTTTATTTCCATCCACACTAGTAGTAGGAAGGTCATATTGGAGGCCGCTTGTGTATATATATACCCAAATTTTACCTGACCTTGACCTTTTTGACCTTCACCTTTTTTGACCTTGACCTTTTTGGCCTAGTACCTGTATGGAACCAAATTTTTTCGATAGCCCTTTGTGTTTGAGGCAATTTTGGCAGCCCTAATTTTACCAGCACTTCTAAGGGTTGCGCCAAACCAGTTGCAGCAACTGGCCCAGCACTCATTCACCCCCTGTTGCTGACCCAGCCTTTAGTGTACCAGGGGTCAATTTTTACATTAAACCCTAATTTTGAGCCTAATTTTCAAACACAGCTTCTAATTTTTCAGGCCAACCCACTGGTCTTCAGGAGATTTTAATTTTGAGAACCCAAATTTTCGGTCAACCCTTGTGTATTCTACATTTGTTTGGTGAGACCTTGATTTAGGCAGCCCTTCGGAGAAGAATTTTCTCAGCTCAGGTGGCCCAACAACTGTCCTTACCAGCCACCTCCCAACATTGCTGACCCCACTTTAGGACTTCGCCCCTTTTCGATGTCTTGACCTTGTTTGACCTTGATATTTTGGTTTTGGCCTTGATATTTCGTCCTTGATAGGCATCAAGGGCTGAAATTGACCATTCTTAAAAATTGACCATTCTTAAAGGTTAGTGGAGGGCCTTGAGCTCAGAGAGGTGCCTGCCACCTTGCCTTTGGTAGGTAACTGTCCCTAACTTGAACGCATGTAGGTATCTGACCTGTATGGATCTGTCCTAACTTATTTCCATCCGCGGTCGCATCTACCCCTACACACACACACTCACCACACACACACACACACACACACACACACACTCGATATTTTGATGCCCCAACTTTGACTCAGCTTTGATGCCTCAACTTTGATACCTCAGCTTTTTGATGGTTCATCTTTTATTGATGCCTCAGCTTTGTTGGCTCAACTTTGTTGACTCAACTTGATGGCTCAACTTTTAGCAACAGTATTGTGCGATGACTCCCGCTGATGACCAATCTGTCTTTGGCGGTTCATCTTTGATGGTGTCATCTTTGAT
>JABUQX010079500.1:0-5000 GCA_015478945.1 Trachelipus rathkii
CTTTTTTGCAAACAATAATTAGAACAAGCTGTTAAAATCGTTACTTTTATGTTTGCCCAGTTGAAAAACTTCAATTCGAACAGTCTATTAATTCCGCCAACATAAATTAGTGTAAAAGGGAAAAAAAGAAATCTACAGAACCAAAACCTTCTACAAGTAATTCAATAACAGATTCACTGGAAAGAATTTGACCAGTCCAGTAGTGATTACCAAAAGATCTAGTGCAAATGATTGAAAACTATCACCCAAGAGGAAAATCGATTAGATTCCAAATGATGCATTCAATCAGCTCGGTGGGAAGTTTAAGCAAAAAATGTTTACCCACGGCTGAAGGTAAAATCTTTCAAGGAAATACCTGGTCTGCCTCCACACTTATGTTCCAAGTTCGAGAGTGGAGAGTATTAGCAATGCTGGGCTCTCAGCAGAAAAATTGATGCTTCCTCAAGCCCAACCTTCCTATATTGGATTTCAATACTAGTGCAAAAAAAGTATATATAATCATTGTAAAATCTCTTTCAATTAAAGGCGAAGGTTGGGGGAAAGAGGTTGGTGGGGTGCATTTGAGTTGGACCAGTCCCGTACCCAGTAAACAACAATTTATATTAATAGTGTGGGCTAAAACTCGAAATATGCATATTATATATATAATAATAATATAATATATATATATATAAAATATAAATAAAGATATATATATAAAATATATAAATATATAATATTATATATATATTATATATATATATATATATATATAGATATATATATATAGATTATATATATCAAAACATACCGATCCGCGGATATTAAAATCATCAAACATCCGCATCCACATCCACATCCGCGGATGCGAAAAAAATGACATCTGCTGCATCACTAATACATACCCTTGAAAATGTCCAACGTGAGTAAACGAAAGCTCGGATTATTACAAGAGGCGACAATTTTGTTTTACTCAAGATTGTCCTAAAAAGTTTATGAAAATGTTTGGAAGCTTTTTCCGAGCTTATTAAAAAAAGCATGCAAAAATTATTTTAAGAGGAAGTGCTGATTTACTTTTTCTTTTATTATTATTATTATTATTATTATTATTATTATTATTATTATTATTATTATTATTATTATTATTATTATTATTATTATTATTATTATTATTAAAAAAAACAACACATTTTTAAAGACTAATCCAAAAATTGGAAAGTGGATCGATATGAATGAATTTCCGCGTCATTTAAACAGAAAGGAAAGAATTTTTTTTTATCTCAAATGTTAAAAAAATGTCTTTGAGAACAACTTTGAAAAAGGTCTTTTAAAACTTTAAGAATATAGATAAACAGACAAACATAACAGAAAATATGATTAATTAAAAAATAAATAAATAAAGAAAATTATATATACAGTACTTTTCTAGTTTACTAAGAAAAGAGGCTAAGACCCATAGACGTAACTAGGGGGTTAAGGGGGCCTGTCCTCCCCAGATGGCCATTTCTCCCCCCCCCAAAAATTTTGTCTTTAAAAAAAATATTCTGTAAAATATTTCGCTTTGACGACTTGATACATCATCCATTTTATTTTTGTCATCTTCTTAATAGCTTCACTTCAGCGCAAGATTGGCAACCTTATGTTTGCAACGATAGGTTGCCACTTTAGTTTTTTCAAAATTCTATAGACGCTATATGAGAAAACTACGATATTTTAGGCGTCCCTTTTAAAAGACAGAGAGGACGCTGCTTCGAAAAGCAAGGAAAGATTTTAGAAAATAGATGGCATAAGTCTCATAAACAAAATTAGCTGTTTGGTGAAATCATATACATAATAGCTATACAAACTTCTACAAGTCTGCATGACCCTCCCGGTGACATCCTGCTCTACAGAGAGATCATTCTCGGCTATGAGGCGAATAAACGCATGGTTCCGAACAAGAATGACTCAGGAACACTTTGGCAACATGTCAGTGCTTCATATCGAAAACGCTCTGGTGAAGACGATTCCATTTGATGACCGCAACTTCGTCTATAAATAGCAGGCCGGGAAGTGATCGAAATTTTGTTTTTCATTGATTTTTCCCCCTTTTTGTTGTTCCCCTCCGAACGAAAACACATCACAAACTAAACACATGCAATATATATAGATATATATTATATATCATATATATATATCATATATATATATATATATATTATATATATATATATATATATATGATAAATATAATATATATATATATATATATATATATTATATATATATAATATATATATATGTTTGGTGATGTGTGTGTGTTCCATATTCCTTTACACACTCATCCTCAGGAAAACATATACCCACCATTTATCCACATTTTTATTCATATATCACATACTTTTAAGTACACACACCCTCTTCTTAGATAACACTGTACAGGACATCCCTACTACTCATATCCCTATTTGTGTGTGGGGGGGAGAAAGAATTGCCCACATGTATGTCCTGCCTGCGTGTCTTAGAAGGCGACTAAGGGACGGTGGTAGTTTGGGTTGGCCTGTTCACTACACCTATCTCTGCTCAGGAATGCGATGCATGCCTAAGGAGTGTCGTGATCGCGTAAACGGCCTTGCTAATTTTCGGCGAAAATTGTATGAATTGAATTCGTAGGGTACATGGGATGTCAGAGGAATAAATGTTTAGATGTTGAGGAGGAGAGGTGATGGATGTACTTAGAAAAGGCAAATTTGATTTCCTCGCTGTGACTGAAACAAAGATGAAAGGAAAACCGGTACGGTGAAAATGAGTGGTTGGGTGTGGTTGTGAAACAGTGCGTTTGCTGCTGTGTGTGGAAGGAATGAGAATGGAGGGAGAGAAGGAGTTTGGCAATTTCTGATTGAGTGATTGTGTACAGAGCTATGGTATAGACTTGTGTGTGTTGGTCCTAAAATCTAATGGTTAAATTTAGGTTTTTTGAAAATTGTTAAAGTATGTGTGGTTGTGACGTATATGGGTCCATCTGAGGGAAACGTTGAAAGAGAGTACGATTTTTTGGGATTATCTGAATGATGTTTTTGGATGGGGTGAGTAGGAGCTTCAGTTTGATAGTGTTGGGGGACCTGAAATGGATTGGACTAGGTAATTTCAAAAAAAGGGATGGTATAACAGGTTGTTTTGGGGTTCGGGAGAACATGAGAATGGTAGGAAGCGTGATGTGGATTTTTCTGGTGAGGAGAGAGCATTGTTGTGTAAAGTAATGACTTTCCTAAACACAAGAGTATCCATAAGTTATACTAGAGTTGGTTGTAGGTAGAGATGGTAAATCGAAGTGAAAAGTATGATTTGATTTTGTGTTGGTGAAGAAGGAGATGTTGAAATATGTGTTGGATGTTAAAATCAGTAAGTGAGGGGTTAGGAATGGGTTATCGGATCATTATGTTGTTCTGTGTAAATTAAGTTAGTGGGGGGCTTGGATGGAGAGGAAGGTGATATGGAAGGAAATGGGTAAAATTAAGAAGTGAGAAGTTAAACGAACAAGGTAATAAGGATAAGGATGTAAGAGCGCTCGCAAGGAATCAGTTTGAATGTGAACAAGTTGAAACTGAACAAAATCTGGGAGCAATGAACGAAGCAATTGTTAGCAGTGCAAAGAAGTATGCGGATGTGCTAAAGTAGGAAGTAAGAATGTTATACAGTGGAGTGGATGAAGAAAGAGTTGAATGCAAAGCGGTTAAAAGTAAAAAAGAGCGTGGTTGAATGTACTAAAAGCAAATGATGAAGTTTTCAAAAGAAAGATGCTTTGGAATTATATAAGGAAGGAAAAAAAGAAAATACTCTGGTAAGGTGCAGTTACGTAGGAGAAAACAAAGAGGTAAAATGAACAGTTTGGAAGGAGATGAATGGGGACTTACAAAGGGAATAAGGAAGCTCTTCTGGAAGGAAGCGCGGGAATGATTAAGAATGAGAATAAAGGGGAACCTGCTTAGAATAATGAATAGGGATGGTGTTTTTGTATAACTGATGAAATGGGATGTGAGGGGAGCTGTGGAAAGAACACTTCAAAAATCTGCATAATATTGGCAGTAATAAAGAAGTGATAGTGAATGTGTGTGGGTTTGATGTGCAAGAAGGAATAGGTATTTTGGGGGGATTTGATACTATTAGCAAGGAGGAGGTAATAGGTAGAGTGAGAAAGGTGAAGAATGGTAAAATTCTTGCAGGGTATAGATGAAAATTACTGGTGAAAATGATCAAGGAACGGAGGCGAGATGGTGATTGATTGGATTTGGAAGTTGTGTAATAAAGCGTTTATGGAAGGTATAATCCCGAGGAATTAGAGGAGCGAGGCGAGATGGTGATTGATTGGATTTGGGAGTTATGTAACAAAGATTTTTATGGTGGGTATAGTTCCGAAGCATTGGAGGAGAGCAGTATGATCCTTATATAAGTAAGGGGGATAAGCGTAACTGTAGGAATTATAGGGTAAATTAGTTTATTGGTAGTGTTGTAGGAGAAATATATGCTGGCATTTTTCGGTCGAAGTGCGTCCGAGTGACTGTAAGGCCTGATTTTGGTGAAGAAAACAAGGTGCGTTTAGGGAGTGGTAGAGGATTGTGTGGATTAAATCTTTACATTGAAACAAATGATTGAGAAATGAGGGAGAAGAGAATAAATTGTATTTAGCGTTTATGGGATGTTGCAACAGGCGTAATGATAGGGTTAATGAGGGAAAGCTCTATGGCAGGTGTTAGTGATATATTGGTTGACTGGTTGGTAGGCTTTCTGAATGGAATCGAAGGTATGAATGATAGTTGTGAAACGTGTGTAAGAATAAATTTGCAGTCGGAAAGTGGATTGGTTTAATATTAAATAGCGAGTGAGGTAGGATGTTGTATTGTTCTCCTTGGTTATTCAATTTGTATATGGATTGGGTTATGAAGAATTAGAGATGGAGGTGACAGGAAATGGTGTTATAGATTGTGAAGAATGGAAGAGAGGGAGGGTGGCCCACCCTCCTATTACATGGCGGATAAATTTGG